>BPLR01011388.1:0-88373 GCA_021605095.1 Caerostris extrusa | reverse complement strand
TATTGGTGACATTTATTCTTTTTCTCTTTCAGCTTCAACATAGGAAAACATATTTTTATATCTTTATGTGCAAAGCGTGAGAAAAAAAAAATTATAAGAGATACAAAGGAAATCGCCGTAAAGGTAACAAAGGTAATGCGTATGCCCATTTGTGGATTGGATCTAGAAAAATCGTGCTTCTCATACTTCCAATTATATGTTGCGTGTTCTCCTCTTGGCAAACCATCAAGTTTGTTCATTTATGCACCTCAGGGATCGACTATATATATATATTAGTATATAATTCTGGTATTTTCCAACTTTGTTTTGTCACCATTACCTCGATCGAGTTTTTCAAAATGTCATTAACAAGAATCAACTACAGCAAAAAAAAAAAAAAAAAATTCCCAAATAAAACAGACTCTTTATAAATATACAATAAAACAAATTAAATGGAATTACAATATAATACAAAATATATTGCTTACATCGAAATATTTAGCATATATGTAATTTCTAATTATATAAAGTAATAATCACATTATTTTAATTTGTATATTTTAAATATCTACATGATACATTCATAACATATAATTCAACAAAAATAATAATATATACAAATCTAAATATCTTGCCACAACACAACATAAAAATATTAAGCTTCGTTGAAAAGGCATTCACCTCTTGTGACTGGCAATAGTTTTCAATAACCTGCGCATTTATATTATCCAACCCCATTTCATTCGTCAACATTAACAATGTACTCTTTTGTGTAAACATCCTTGCATAGCTAAAGCTTCACATTCATCCATGCAATTTTCAAACAATTCTCGTGCAGCTCATTCCAAGAATAGATTAACGTTATCCACACCATCCCTGATATTGTAGTTAACGAGAAAAAAAAAAAACTATACAAGCAATTGCTTGCAACTTCAAGGAATACCAATAATACTGAAACAGTGTCAAGTGGAGTCCAACTATGTGTGTGTTTATACATATATATATATATATATATTGCTGCAAAATGTAGGCTTTTCTGTTTGCTTTACATAATTTCGTAATGAAAGGTAACACAATTGACTTCATTTTCTCAAAAAAAGATTATTGCAGTTATACATTAAATATGGTGTAATTTTTAAATACTTAAAATAATTGTTGTTTTATTTTGTTTCGTATTATAGTAAGTAATGCTGTTACATATAATGAATATTAAAATATTATTAGTGAAAGTTTGATAAGTTGTAAAATTAAAGCTAGGTCGTCTATAGAGGCAATATATCATGTAGAAATCGCCATATGGAAATTCAGTATATCAAAATCCAAGACGAGGGATGAATTGAGGTGGAAAGACATTAATATAAACAGTCAAGGGAGAAATAAATATATCCTTGTTAAGGAGGGGGCGGAAGGGGATGCGAAGCTTAATAATTTAAGTACCGCTGATTTAAATGTATACAGAGAATGGCTTAAATTATGAAAAACTTTAAAAGATATCTTTTTTTCACTTGACTTTTTCTGATTTAAAGATATAAAAAGACAATAACATTTTAGTGTTTCTTATTTTATACAATGAAAAGGAGATTTTTAAATAAATGAGAGTGCTAATTATTAAAGCATACCTTGAAAACAACCTTTCGGAAATCGTGAGAATTTAAAACGTAATATTACGAAAAACAACAGATTGATTGAATGAAGTGGTATATGGGAATGTGAAGCAACAAGGACTATAATCCCCCTAATCACTATATATATGAACAGTTAGTTTTTCCTTATTTTTTAATATGTCACTCTCCCCAACGCTCTACGATCGTTATTAAGCTACAACGATTTGTACTCAGTATGACAGTTACAAACAACGTGCTCAATTAAACAGGATGTTGCCAGATCCACAATCCGAAATGTTATTAAGCTACGAATGATTTGTCATCATTGTTGAATAAAGATGTCGAGTGCCTGAACGCGAAGCGTTCATCTACTCAATGGTATGTGAAGGCAGTAGGAAAGAAAAGTCATGATAAATAGATAATAGTAATCGTATGATGAGAGAAAAAAAAGAAGAAAGTAAGAAAAAAATGTAAATCATCGGTATGGAAACGTAACAAGAAATTTATGATCAGTAAATATGCGTTGAAGTAAAATATCTAAAAAGCGATAAGTGAGCAGGAAATTATGGTGGTTTGAGGCTTCGATTCCATTTAGAAGTAGAGAAAGGATACTTGTATTTTCCATTCAATTGCGTAAATATAGTTTGGGCCTTGATGAGACGATTTTCGTGAGTAGCAATGGTATTGAAGAAATTTCTAGAAAGTTTAGTAATATAGTTGTCAATAGAATCAATTTTTAAATCTTGATGAATTATAGAGTTGCGGACAAACCAGGGTGCTCCAGTGATGATACGAAGAAGTTTGTTTTGAATAATTTGTACAGATTTCTTGTTAGATTGTGCAGCTAGACCCCAGATTGGGGCAGCATAGGTAAGGATAGGCCTGAGAACTTGTTTGTAGAGAAGTTTGTTTGACAAAGTTAATTTAGAAAATTTATTAATGAGTGGTAGAGTGAGATAAAATTTTTTTCCAACATTTTTCTTTGATTTTTGAATATGAGCTCGAAACGTAAGTTTATTGTCTATAATAAAGCCGAGATATTTAATATTAGTCGCCCATTCAATTTCCTGATCAAAAAGGGAGAGATTAATATATGGTTGTCTGGCGTGTCCTTTTCGGAAAATGATAGCTTGAGATTTAGAGACATTAACTGCGATGCGCCATTTAGTTAGCCAATCCTCTAGGATATTCAGAAAATTTTGAAGAGTATTGATGACATAAAGAATAGAAGCACCTTGGGCAAGAACAGCAGAATCGTCAGCAAATAGGCAAGTGGAAATGTTAGTGCACTGAGGAAAGTCATAGGTAAATGATTTGTATTTCGTGGAGCTCCTTGGCTGCCAGCCGTTATAAAAAAAAAATGAAAACACATTGCGGGTAGAAAATGGTAAGACTAAATGGAGTTTTTAAAAAAATAAAAAAAAAAATTTTTTTTTGTTTATTATTATTTTATTATCATTAAAATTATTAATAGGAAAATAACATGCAAGAGCGAAAAGTAAAAAAGAAAAATTGATTAAAAAAGAATAAACTAAGAGAACGGAGGGCGAACTGTGAAAAAAAGTCAACATATGAATCTAGTCAGCGCTTTTGAAAGAAAACGTTCTGTGGATGAAAAAACTCGAAATCTTTAGCGCGGGGATAATAAACATGCCAGCTAATTAGCAGTGAGGTTAGCGGGCGTTTGGAGTTCTTCGGATTGTTTATATCATATTCTGGGAGTCGTTTAAACAGCTCGTTATCGATGTTTGGGATATTTAGTGTAAAAGTTATGCGCTAGTTTAGAGATGAATTGAGGAAGAGTCTGCAAATTTAAAGAGCGATGAATATCGGTGTTGCGGAAGAACCAGCGCGTTTATAAGCATACGGAGTGTTTTATTTTGCAGGCGGCTAAGGATGGCGATGTTAGATTTGGAGGCTGATTCCCAAACTGGACTCGCGTAGGTTATGAGTGGGCGAAGATAAACTTTGTACAGCAGCAATTTTATTTGGATGGAAGTATGAGACTTTCTGAAGATTAAAGGGTAAAAGATGCGAATAGCTTTATTGAATTTTTCTCGAAGATGAAGGATGTGTTGATTGAAAGTTAGCGTTTTATCCAAAATAATTCCAAGGTACTTAGCTTTAATGGTCCAGATGATATTCTTTCCGTAGATAGAAACAGTATGGGTAGGGATAATGTTTACGCGAAAAGAAAACAGCTTCGGTTTTAGTAACATTGAGTTTAATTTTCCAATTAGTAAGCCAGATTTCGAGAAGGTTAATATGGCTTTGAAGTTGTTTAACAAGGTAAGTAGTATTTCTGTTTTGTGCAATAATGGCTGTGTCATCGGCGTAAAGGCTGAGAGAGGTTTCAGGAGAGACAGGGATATCATTCATGAAAAGAGTGAATAAGTGCGGTGCAAGGACAGAACCTTGGGAATTCCAGCAGACATTTGTCTAAGGGAGGAATCATGATGTTTGACACAGACAACAAATTTACGATTAGAGAGAAAAAGAGCAGATTAGGTTAATAAGGTGCGACGGAAGTTATAGTAAATGAGTTTATGAATAAGTCCATTAATCCAGACCCTGTCAAAGGCTTTAGCAATATCTAGGAAAATGATGCCAGTGGCAGATTTGGTGGCGAGTCCTTGTGCGATGATTTCAGTGACACGTAAAAGCTGATGGGTGGTTGAAAGGTTCTTAGCAAAGCCGAATTGATGAGGAGACATAATATTATTAGAATAAATAAAATCAAGATATTTGCTGAGGATGATTTTTTCAGTGAGTTTACTGAGAGTCGGAAGAAGAGAGATAGGTCGATAGCTGGTGGGGTTAGTGGGGTCTTTGCCGGGTTTGGTTAGGAAGAAAAACATTTATATAAATAGAGATAAAGCAGTATCAGCGAGCAAACATCTGAAAGCGCCAAGTTTAGTCAAGTCACGCTTATTATGAAATGCATAATTTAAATTTTAAGATTATACTATTGAAATGTTATTTATTTTTCTAACATGGTTAAAATAGCACTTTTTAATGCTTTATTTATTTTTTCTCTTGATATTTAAAGAAATTAAAGCAACTTGTCAGGTAAGCATGATGTTCACGATCATTTTATTTACAAAACACTAAGTTATTTACAAAGATGAATTTTATGAAGTTCATAAATATTCTTTACTGATTCATGATTTGTGCTAAACTTTTTAATTGAAAACTTTTGCTAGGTTTATTAAATAATTCACTATTAATTAAAATAATTCAATATTAAGAAACCCATCAGGTTTTGTATAACTTTTTTATTGCAATTATAGCTATTTATTTTTCTTGTTGAACTTTATAATTTGTATTATTATTGAACTTTATATATTGAAGCATATTGTTAATACTAGTCATTAATAGATGTTCCTTAACTGATGTAAATATGTGTTGGAATTGTCGAAAAAAAAAAAAGAGCAAATTTAAAAATAGAAAAGGAGAAAAATTTGTAAAATGTGTAAATTTAAATGTCAAAGTTAATGATCATTCAGAGTAAAGAAATGTAGAGTATAAAATAAAGTAATAATTGTGTGGGGAGTGAATATTTAAAAAATTTGGGAAATGTGAAACAAATTGTAAGAGTTTTTTACATGTTGTATAATTTTGTATACTTAATAAAATATTGCATAATATGACATTTTTTGTATAATTTTTACTTATTTGTGAACAATATGCAAGAATTCCAAGAAAAATGTTTGAAAAAGGAAGAATTTTGTGCTAAGAATATTTATTGTAAATAAAATTGTGAAAATTAAGCTCAGGTATAGTTTGAAAACTGAAACTTTTGATAAAACATGTAGAAAAGAAGATTTTGTGTTCAAGTGAAAATATTTTAAGAAAATGTGCAACAAATTGTATAACTATTATAAAGAAGAATATAGTGTTAAATATGGCTCTTGAACATCTTTTATGACTTAAACAGTAAAATTAAGAAAAAGATAAAAAAGATTAGAAAAACATGTATAAGAATGAGGAAATTGTTTGTGTTAATTATAAAACTACAAATATATATATTTGTAGCCCAAAATGGAGAAGTGGGTTTAGAACATGGCTGATGTTCAGTTAGTGTAAATTATACATCTATAATCCTACACAATTAAAAAAAAAAAAAAAAAAATCAGAAAAAAATAATAATCAAATTTAAAAATTAAAAAATTATGTGTGCGAGAGGAAAAAGTATGCAAAAATATTAGGAAGAGTTGTGAAACAGCATGAAAAAAAAAAAAGTGTTAGTTAAACTGTTCAGATTGGAATATTATTAATCTTGTAAAAATTATCTGCTAATTGTTTAGAGTAATTTTCAATATGTGTAATGTGTATTTGTTTTGAAATTTGATCATTTCTAAAATACCAAGGGTTATCTGATATATAGTGCAGCTTTTTGTTTGTGCAGAGTGTCTTTTCAAAAATGTCATTTTTCTGCATAGGCTATGACAGCCCAGCATTATATAATAATATAGTACAGCATATGAAATAATTGGTTTAAGAAGTATTTTATAAATATTTTATCTATTAAATCATTATAAATTTTATCTTTTATTTATTATTTTATTTTTATTTTTATCTTTTAAATTTTATTTATTATTTTATTTGTTATTTTATTTATTTATTTATTATCTAAATCTAAGGGAGAATATTTGGTAAGTATAAAATAAAGAAATATTGTGGTTGTTTGAAATTTTTTTAGTTTTGTTTACAACATATTGGGGTCATGTTAGAATTTGTTGAGATTGACACCAAAGTATTTTATATAATTCTATTTAATGTTTGTGTATTGTGTAACTTGTGTAGCAAACTTTGGTTTGAATCCAAACTACTCACTTATTAATAATAATTTAGGGAGGGTTATGCCAACCAGGGGTTGAGCTGTGTAATGTAATTTTTAATGTGTTCTCTGGTTGCTTGTGGTGTAGAGAGAGTCTTATGAAAAATTGATTGTAAATCTGCATAAATAAATTTGTTGGTATAAATAGAATTTTGAATGTCACTAATGTTTATGTTGTGCAAGATTAAACCTAGAAGTGATCCTTGTGGTAAACCAGTAGTGATGAAATGTGAAAAAGAAAAATCAACATTAATAATAATGGCAAAGTGAAACCTATTTGAGAGATATATATTTATTTTTTTTTAATATGTCACTCTCCATAAGAATATTAATGGTATCATTTGGAAAGTATGATATTAAAATTAAAAGTTTTTAAATAAGTGAATGGATCCAAACTTTGTCAGTTGATTTGGTAACATCAAGAAACAGTGAAGCTGTGGTATGCCTATTACTGAAGCTCCCTGATATGTACTCTACTGCTCAAAGTAATTGATGTGCTGTAGATAATTGTTTAGTGGTATCAAATTGTTCAATGTTGAAGTGTTAATATTTTTATTTACATGAATTAGAATGAAGTATTTATATATTTTAGAAATTATAGTAAAGAGATTAAATGTAAGGAAGATATTTTATTGTTTCTTTTTGTGTTGTTATCAATTTCATGTGCTTTATTATTACTAAAGTTTTTAAAGAATTGAAGAATCTCAGAGGTGGGACTTGAATTGCAGAATGGTGAAAAGAATGCCTATTAGAAGTGGCATATTTGTAAATAATTTTAGTAATTAGTTGCTCAGTGGCAGGGTGACTAATGTCTTTAGGTTTTAAATTGAGTTTGGTAGTGTTTTGCAAATGTTGTGGCTATATCTGGGTTGGCGTAAGGAAGGGTATTGTTTTTTTCTAAATGGTATATTTTGCTCTTGTTTTTTTTATACTTGGAATTGTTTTCCTAAGAAAATTCTCATTAGGAGAAATAGTACTGTAATAATTATTCTTATGTATATTCATTTCTGTTTTTATTTCAGTTTGTAAAATTTTATTGTAATTTAATTAATTCTGATTGTCCTCAGGTTATTTGCCTAAGGCTATTTCTTATTGTACATTTATTTCTCATGTTTGTAGAAAGATGTGATTACTTATCTATTTGATTTTGTTTTCATAAGTGGTATGAAAACACCTAATCAAAACAGTTTGTACATATAATGTGAAGTGATATTATAGTTTCAGTGACATGTTTAATAGAGTTTTCTAGCTCTATGTTTGTCAAATTTACTAGGAGTGTAATTTGCAATTTTTAATTAATGTGAAAATTAAGTCCAATTTGGAATGTGGTATTTTGGAATATTAGTTCTATATGAGTAAAATTTGAAACAAAACAAGATTAAGGTCAGATGTAAGGGCAGTGATATGATTATGGTTTGTGGTTATGGTTTATGGTTATATTAACAAAGAAAATGTCCATAAATTAGGGTGTCAGAGATCCAAATCTGGTGCAGGCAGTGCAGCAATTCGGAAATTGCATTGATAAATAAAATTATTAAGTTGAATTCCAAGGAGTTTAGTCTGGTACAGTTTTCAGAGTCTGTGGTGATAAATAAGGTCACAGTCAAGAAAATATTATAATTATTATGAAGTGTAATCAATTTATTAAAAAAAAAAAAAATTTTTTTTTCTTCGTGGTTGTGATGCAAGTGGATAGTAACAGAGTTTTTTTATGTAGTGCTATGATGGTATCTTGAATAGTTCTTAGGTTTCGAGTGAAATGTGTTATTTTACTAAAATTGTTGTCCTAATGGGGTACATATATTATTTATGCGTGTTATCTATGGCATATTTTTTTTCTTTCTTTTATAAATAATAGTCTGGAATAGTGAGAGATCTAGAACCTGGCCTGAAGGCAAAGTCTTCTATATGAGAACTATATGTGATAAACATTGGTCTATAAATACTTAACATCTTTCTTACCCATTAAGCAATTTGCATTTTAGAAGTAATAGTGAAGAATTTTTGCATGTTTATCTCTGTGAAGATTTTTGGCATGTTTACCTAAGTTGTGTGAGCTACTTTTGACAGTGTAAACATTTTAGAAATTGGATCAATGTGTTGTTGTATAAGTGGCAAAGCATTGTGAATTAAATGGTATAATCAGCACATATGTCCACAGGTTAAATTATCAGAAAATAAAATATGCAAGTGCAAATAAACTTAGATTGAGATCATTGCATATATATATAATAATATTGTGCTGTTTTTTAAATCTATAGTTCGATGTTGTTTATTAATTTGGCTTAGAAAATAAATACTGATTACTAAAAGCAAATTACTAAAAGTTCAAAATTAAAATCTTTCATATTACAATATTTTTTGACTGAAATGTAGAAAACATTTTTCTACCCTGCTATTTATTATACATAAAAAATTTACAAAAAGGCCAAAATATGTTGCATGATATATATGTTATGTTGTTATATATGTTGTAGGAGACCGGGAACTACGGCTTAAAGTCGATTCCGAACCACTAAATCATCCATGGCACCGCCGGGACTCGAACCCGAAACCTCTGGCACCGAGCGCCAGAGAGCTAGACACTCGGCCATTCAGGCCCTGGTAAATTTATATAAAATTAATATGTAAAAAAGTTAGTTCTATTGGTGTAAATCAATTTAAAAAATCGAGGTCTAGGGGAGGGGTCTCCTATAAATTTGTAACGATAAGCTAGTGGGGAGAATCAGTCGGGGGAGACTTCAAAACAGCAGAAAATGTGAGGTCTGAAGGGGGGGTAATAGAGGCACCCGATACTTAAGAACTCCCGAATGTTTTGGTACAGACATTAATAAATCAACTAGCATTAATGTTTCATAGTAGGGGCCGATGGCTGGCGCTCGGTACCACAGGAATCAGGATCAAATCCCGGCGTTGCCATGGGTGTTTGTAGTGGTTCGAATCCACTTTAAATCGTAGGTCCCGATCCTAATAGGATCGTAGAGCGTTGCGGGGGCATTGTGACTCCGCGTCCGTGGCTTATCTTTAAGTTACACGCGCCCCTGGGTAGTGCAAAGTGAGTAACATCAGTGCAGCCCTTATGGCATAAAAAGATCATGGTCTATTTGCCAGCTGCATTAGAAAAAAAAAATGTTTCATAGTGGTTATATATACCCAATATTAAATTCTTTTGTTTATTCATATATGAATTATAATTATTTACTAATGAATTCAAGGTAAATGATGCAAATTTTTTATAGTAATGTATAATCCGCATTTTATTCTCATTCTAGTATTATCTGGATGCATGCCTTCTCTTCTGAGTCTTCTCGATCTGAACAGAAAAGCTTTCCGGCCTGCAGATTTATAGTGCCTGTCCTCGGTTTTGACAAGACGTATTCGTAGCACACTTGCTCCGTTAACACAAGTGAATGAAAATATGATCAGGTCATTTGAAGGCTGCTCTAAAGTAAAATGTCTTGTCGGATGCAATGCCCATTTTGTGTTTTCAAATATTAATTTGCCCTTCTATTGAATCGTCTACCTTCAAACAACTGATCGGTGTTTAATAAACCTCGAGTTTTAAGAGAATGGCAACCCTTTTCGGAACACTTATGAAAGGCTTAACTCTGTATGTCCAAGAAAAGCCTCTTTGGATGAATCACGTTTTTTGAAAAATAGAAGTTCTACGGCTTTTTTTTTTTTTTTTTTTTTTTGGCATTCTAACAGCTACAATAATGAAATGAAGTGAAGGAAACTTGCTATCCTCCAGTTTATTTAAAGGAAATTTTTTAAATAAAAAAAATCTTCCCTGTGTATCGAGTACTTTGGCAAACGCATTAAATAATGGATGATCTCGGTGGACCAACTATGGAAAAAAATAATTTTTCTTGCGATATTTGCGGAAGACAATTCGATCAGAAATGGAAATTGACAGAGCATGTGCTTTGCCACTCGGTATCGAAGACTCATGTGTGTGACATATGCAACAAAAAATTTCTTCAAAAAAGCAATTTCATACAGCATTTAATAATGCACAAGGGAAATAAAACTCACATCTGTGACATATGCAACAAGGCCTTCTCTCGAAGGAATGAACTTCGAATTCACATGGTCACTCACACCCAAGACAGAACGCACATGCACTGTATGCGGAAGAGCATTCGGACAAAGTTCAAATCTGAGGCAACATCTCAGGACTCACACCCAAGAAAAGCCTCATTCCTGCGACTTGTGCAACAAGGCGTTTTCTCACAAGCAAACTTTGCAGAAGCATTACCGCGTCCACACCGGAGAGAAGCCGTTTGTATGCAAAGTATGTCAGAGAAGATTTTCACATAAAATTAGTTTAACTGCTCATTTGAATACTCATTCAGAAGAAAAGCAGTTTGCGTGCGATGTATGTAATAAACGATTTTCTCACAGAACCTATTTTTCACGACATAAGAAAACTTGCAAAGGTGTAAACGTGTTTCCTCAAAGCTGTTTGTTAAAATAGACTCATCCCTGTTTTAAAAACGAGATTCTCAGAAAAGTGTACTTTCTCGACAAATACGACAAAAAAATCCTTCAAAAATCTGACGAATCTTTATAGATAATATTTTGTTATTTGCTGCAGAACGAATAATACATTTTGTGAGGAATTGTAAGAATTGTTGTAAATAAAGACATTCATTTAGTTATCTATTCTCTTATTTCTTCAATGTCTGTTTTCTTCATAAGAAATTACAATAAATTCACTTTTCTCTCTGTGAAATGCATGTAATTTCTGCTTAAAAACACTGAAATGTTCAGGGCAGAAAATCGCTTCTTTAGGTTTATAACATAATTCACTTCTAAGACTGAAGTACACGCCCAGTGAAGTACGTTATTGATCGATGAAATAATTTGTGAGTGTCGCATGAATGCCCTTTCTAGTACACTACAGAACATTCAGAATAGTTGAAAGCTTCCATCTATTCGTTGATCCAGTCTCTTCTTGACCAGTTCTACAAACTCATGGGAGGAAGGGGGTTATGTTATTCGAACTTGTAAGAGGGCATCTGCATGGTGTATCATTCGTAGATGTATTTATTTTTCGAGAATTTTCCAACCAGAAATAAACAATTTTGTACAAAATGAATTTGTTTTTTATCAGGCTTGCTAATAAATATTTAAATCTGCTGAAAAAAAACGAATTTTCTTTTGCATGAAAAGCTTTAATTTGCAGCAATCTTTGACTGTCCCACAAGACACCCATGGGTTGTAAAGAGAACATTGAAAACTGCAATCCTTTCATGACAGATATGTGAAAGCATGATCGTAGTCAACTGAATTTTTAGCAGAGAAGACACTCATTTTTGTTGTACGCAAATATAACTTGGAAAAAATAGTAACCCATTTATTCCCATTAAAGCCTGTCGCACGAATCGACGATGATGTAAAAGAATAACTCATTCTACGTTGTGAGAATCGAGTCACGCGGAAGAGCTACAAACAAAATGCGGATGTTCCTTCTTTCTGCGCGTTCAAATTACTTCCACCTGCATTTACTTTCAACCATCCTGGGTCTATTATTATTTGGAGGAACACTTTGAATCGCTCTGTACAGTGGAGATCATCCCGAAGCAGTGTTTGAATTTCAGTGTGAAAGATTCGCGTATACTATCACTGCAAGATTTAGCAGAGATTTAATGGGCTGTTGTGTTTGTTCCCGGCTACATGGATGTTGTACGTGAAAAATAAACTTTCCCAATGATCTTCAGTCTTATAATGTTATACCACAAATATATTCTGGTGCTGGGCTACTGGAGATACCATGGATTATATCTGTCGGTATCTTGGACCAACAACAAGGATTTGAAGGAATTAAATTCAAAAGCGTTTATATTTATAACTTGAAAATCCAGTTCTACCAAAAATACGACGTTTCTATTTATTATTATATTATAATTTTTGTGATAAACTGTCAATTTCAATAAATGTTTCCTTTCTATTTGAGAAACTGGAATATTTTTCGAAGAAGTATCATTTTTAAAATTTCTATCTCTGTTGACTAATGATATTTATTTGCGCTGAAGCAATGCAACGCGTAAAAAAAAAGTTTTTTCGATATAATTTATAAAATATCAAACTATTTAAAATAACATAATAATTTTATCAAAATGAGTTCAAATAAATTAAATTTTACATCAGTAGTTGGCCGCAGCAAAAATAAAGTTTATAATTTTTTACATATATATATATATATATAGTATAGATATGCAATCATTGAACAATTTTAATTCTTGAAAAAACTGTGTTCATTGCAATGAATGGAGAATTCTTTATTTAAGACACAAAAAATGTCAGGCTGATTTCTGCATCAATCATATATCAATAATATCAAATAAAAAAAATTAGGACACCAGATTGTACAATAAAACAAAAAATAAGTAAAAATTGTTTTCCTCAAATGTATCAATCGTTTTACAGCTATTGAAGATATATTTTTAAAGTCAAATCTTATCGCCTACTATTTCTTCACAAAATAACTGCACCAAAAACTAAAGAGAAAACTTCTGAAATCTTTAAATTTTAAAATTACTTGAAAAGTGTGACTCATAAAGGGAACAAAATCAACCTATAAATGCAGAATAAAAGTTGCTATATTATGAGTGTATATAATTGTTTGTATCTCAATTTTTTTTATTCTAATACACATTCATAGAGTAAAACTTATTATATGGATTAAGATTTATTTTCCTTTTTCTTCAAAAATTTTTAAAATGTGTCCAAGTGTATCATGGAACTATTCGATTTAAAAATTATTTTATCAAAATAATTTTTTTTTTAGAATTTATTTTGATAAATAACGAAAGTATTTTGTCACGAAGATTTGGGCAGCCTGGTGGCCAAGTGGCTAGCGCTCTGGACTTTGGTATCCCAGGCTTCAGGTTCGAATCCTGGCGGTGGCATGGATGTTTGTGAGTGGTTCGGAATCCACGTTAAACTGTAGGTCCCGCTCTGTTTAGCCCAAAGTGTGCACAAGGGGACCGTAGAGCGACAAACCAAACCAATCACGAAGATTTGACTCCATTTACTACAATGTACTTTCCAATGGATACAATATAAGGAGATTTAAAACGACACATCCACATTATGCTCAAACAATTTTTGAGTAATCTTCATTCTGTCACCTATTTTATCCAACAATTCCGACAAAGATCATTCCGGCCCACTGATTTAATTTGACCATCATCATTGCCACGCAAGCCTCGATTTAGTACAGCAGTTAGTTATGCACTTTTCCTTTCTCAAACAAAAATTTCGATTTTATCTTTTCGAGCATTTTGTACTTCCACTGATCATAAAATCCTGCCGAATCCATCTACTAGGATATTCATCTTCTACATATTGTAGCAGTAGTTGTTTTTAAATATGATTTTGACCACTAAAAGTAGTAGCTAAATCAATTATATACAATAAAACATTTTTTTTATATTAGACTTTAAATATAATGTTACCACGGTTACCTATACTATGAAGATATAAATTTTCTTTTATTTATCGAAACTCTTTTTACTTCTTATCATAATTTGATGTTGTTTGCTTTTCCCACTAAGACCGGTGTCGAGAATTTCGCTTTCATCCACCCTGCTTATTTTCCCCTGTTATGTTTTTTGTGCATCCTTATGTCTGCAAACTTCAATTCATTCTGAGAACATTTGTATGAGTCTCAGCAAACAAAATGTTGGTTAATTATTCTTTTTCAAATATAAAAGCAAAATGGCTTTTTTTTAAACCACTATAAAAAAATTCGATGCGTATATTCTCTTCTGATTCTCCTCGATCTCAATGGAAAGACATAGTGATTAAAAAATTTATAATGCCTATTTCTGGAGCAGCCAAGAATCTATTTTGGCTCACTTGTCGAATGTTCCATTACTGTAACATAATTGTGGGCCCGATGGTCGAGTGATCAGCGCCCTGGAGCTCGGTTCCACAGGGTTCGGGTTCGAGTAGCATTGGGGCCATGAATGTTTGTAGTGATTCGGAATCCACTTTAAACAGTAGGTACAAGTCTCATAGGGGTGCAGAGCTTTAGGCGTAGGTCTGACAACCCTACCCTCTTAAAAAGGAAACATCTCCTGTTTTGAAATCTGCCAGTAGGCAAATGGCCTTGGCCCACCATGGGGCTGTTGCATCATTGGAAAAAATTTTTGGTTTGTTTGTCGCTCTACGGTCATCTTGTCCACACTTTGGGTTAAAAAGACAGGCACCATTACAGTTTAAAAGTGGGTTCTGAACCACTATAAACACCCATGGCACTGGGACTCGAACCCGAAACCTGTGGTACCGAGCGCCAGCCAGTCGACCAACAGGCCCCCCATTGTAAAGGAAGAGGAACAACCAAATTGATTCAAATTATAACATGTTTAATTGATGGATTTTTGCTAATTAAAAAGCTTTCAGATAAAATGTTAGCTTTGCATTTGCAAACATTCATTTGCTCTTCTATTCTATCATCTACCATTCACACCTAATGGGAGGTCAATAATCGTCTAGTTTTAAAAAAATTCCATTCCTTCTTGGAACATTTCCGATTTTTCTTGGGATTTATTTCCACGATATTCTATTTCAATGAATCTCTTATTCAAATGTTATTTCTACCTTTTCATGTATTGAATTTATTCTCTTTAGACTATTGTGTATATGTAGTAGATATTTTTTAGGTTGTAGGCAATAGGTTATTAGGTGTTGTGTAGATTTCTGAATGATTAAGCATAGACCGCGTACAGCAGCATGAATTAGAATTGGTTTTTGAGCAATGTTTGCTGAATTCTTTTACCGTAATTTCAACCCTTTTCATTGATATATTCTTCTGATAATCCATATGTGAATTTTAAATCTTTCGTAAATGAACAAAAATGATTTTTTAACCTCAAGCTTTACTTTTATAAATATAATCTTCTTGGATTTACTATTCAAACGATTTTTAAAATTGGGCTTCATTCTTTTTAATGGTTTTGACGCTTTACTAAAACATTTTTTGCTAAATATATCCTTATATAAGCATAATGTTTGCATTAGTAAAAGGTAATGTAATATTTTTATCTCTGTGTAAGAAAATATCCTACAAACCTTTCTGACGACCTTTTTTGTAATTTGCTGCAGAACGACTCTACTTAATACATATTTGTGATGAATTGTAAAACCTATTTTTAAATAAAGACATTCGTTTATTTTTCTATTATGTTATTTGTTCAATGTTTATTTGCTTCCTAAGTAATTACAACGGATTCACTATACTCATGCAAAGATTCGTATCTGTTAAAGTGAGTTATCGGTCATTTTTAACATAGAAGAACAATTAAATTAAAACTGTGTTTTATCAAACTCCAGACAGCGGCTTCCGACAGAGGGGGCTGCAACTCCCGAAAAGAGGTGTTTGACTTGCATTTAAATAAATATATATGAATTTAAAAATAAACAAAATGGAACAAACAAGCTGACGAACAGAAATTTAATTGAACAATATCTTTAGTTTTCGTTCTTGTCTTTTTCTAATTGTTACTCCATTTTAACATTACTTCTCTCAATTTGCTGCAATCAGAAGGGCGTAGATGTGTGTGACATTTATTTAATTTGATAGGACATATTGTATTGTATGTAAAAATATTGTATTTGACCAGATGTTTTGAAAAAAAAAGTCCTTGTATTTATATGTTATTCAAAATCAAATTTAAAAATTTGTTTCTTTTGATTTCATTTTTAAGGAAATTTAATATGAAATATAAACGCGAACAATCCAGTACATCACAAGATAGGCTGCAGTGACTTATTTTTACATCGTTAATACACAATGTCATAATTTACATTTGTATTTATTGTATGTAGTTTTTGCATCTGGTCTTATTTCAAATGCAAATTGACTATAGACAGAACAGAAAAAAACATCAGAAGACAAAGAAATTTCGAATCCATATATTTTGTTTTGAAATATACTTATATGCGATCATTTCTGTCATTTAAGTATTTTCAAAATGAAATAATATTTATTAAATTATATCGGTAATTTCTAAAAAACAATTTTCTTTGAAAACTATTTCTCATTCAAACACACTTTTTGCAAATCTTTAAGTTTTAAATAATACATCTAATTGCAAATCTTTTGTTTTAGATTTAAACAATTGTTTTGGGTATTTTTTGCTATTAAATTGCATAATTAAAAATAATATTTATTGACTAAATAGGTTTGATAATTCATAAAATTGTCGTTTGTATGAAAAACACTCGTATCTACTTATGTTAGTTTCAGGTACAGTCAACTAAATTTAGCAAGCTTGTGGCTATACTTTTTTAACAATCTTAAATAATACATGATACTCAGACTACTATGCGATAATTGTAAAATATAAAAACTTAAGCTCTTATCAGAATATTACTTTGACAAATGACACTTATTATAACACTTTATAGTCGCAGTTCTCTGCTGAGAATGTCATGAATTCCATTCTGACGAGCCGGAAATAATCTAAACATTATCGGAAGCCTTAAATATATACGCAATTAATTCGTAAAATTATTAAAATTTTATAACGTTCACTGAAACTGCTAAAGAAAAATGTTATAGATATTTTTTCCATTAGACTGAAGGTGGTGAAAGGTTTGTCGATATGGGTGTTAATAATTAGTAAATTGTTTGTAATCATTATATATTTCATATATTACGGTGGTATATTTTATGTGTGTCTGTTGGAGAGGTGTACTATATGATGTTCTTTCTAGCCCATACTGAATGCGAACTGATCTTTTCAAAGAACGACCCCTTTCCGATGAAACGGGTCTTTCGCTGCAACTGCGAATGACGGTGATGTCTGTGTAGGTGTTTTAATTAGCGGGTCTTGCGAAACTAAAGCTACAGGCGGTCAAGAGCGAATGTTTATTAAGATGGCTAAGATTGGAACAAAAACTGCGTTCGCGTATTTATAGATGGGGTGTCTCTTCCGAACGGAAACAGAATCCTTTTGGTGTTGGATGGAATGATAAACATATATGTTTTGTAAATACTGTCTGTACGGTTGGCTTACACAAAGGATTAGTGGCCTCTTTCGATGTGATTAAGTATTGACATCACCTCCACCAATTGAAAGGTCTATAGAACACAGGGGCGAATTTTAAGAGGAAAATCCGGCGGATAATGAATAAAGAGGGTGTGAAGTGGGAAGACATATGAAATGTGTTGGAGACATCGAACAAGAAGGGCAGGTGAGAAAGAAGACCGTGGGGAGTAGCGCAGCGAGAAAGAAAGTCAGCTGTTCCCCGTAAAAGCGCTGGCACCGGAAGAAGAAAGGTAGGCCTACACGAAGAGAACTGCTGTCGGAGTGGATGTCCGGACAAGAGGTCTTTACCCAGGCGGCTCAGGTTCGATCACCGGAGTGGGAAAATTACTTCTGTTGTATGTTCATTAGTGTGACGAATCTGAATCCTGTGATATGAATTCGAATCAATGTCGGAAGACTTTTTAATTCTGAACCAGCGCAAGCGAACAGATAACGGAGTGAATCTAAACGTTCACTGAGATGCTTTAACTCATTGTGTACCTGAAGAGTCCTTCCAAATATGCTTTCGAGAAGATAAATTACTAGCAAATTCTAAATCTCCTCAAAATAGTGGAAAAATTCTAACTCTTTATGATTCTTAATCTCCGAGCTGGAGTACAAAAAATTGCATGTAAACATGAGATTAATAATCTTGGAAATGTGACACAAACCGTTTGTTCAAAAGTGCAACCTGAAGCGCCACCTGCTGGCTCACAGCGAAGAGATACCTGACAAACGCCCTTTGTGCGGAAAAGCATCTGCTGGTAGAACGAATCGGAAGCTGCACGGAGGACTCACACGAAGGAAAAACCGCTTTCATGCGAGATGTGCAAAGGAATTTTCACGCAGGGAACGGAAATTTATACATTATTTTTTGACCATTATTTGAGTCAATGTGTCTAAAAAAAATGAAATAAACAGGTTTTTTTTTTTTTTTTATCTTTCACTTTTTTTTTTTCAATTCCTTCTATTAGCTCACACTCTCCCTATATATATCTTGTTCAAATTTTCAATCGTTCATAAAATGCTTCTTATTCCTCAACTCAAGTTCAAATACATTTTTTTTTTTGAACTTGTAGTGGATGGCACTGGATGTGAATGCAGTTTTTTCAAATATTAATTCATTCATTAAATTTAATTAATTAATTTTAGTTTTTTTTAGATTTAAGTTGCATATATCTACCCATAGAGGGCGCCAGATAAACTTAAAAAAAAATAAAAAAATTATTTATAAAGGACTTTCTGCAATAGAGTGAAGAAAAAGGTAGGAATTAACTTTAATTTTTTTTTATATTACTTATTTTATTATAAAATAATAGTAATTTGAAACATAGCTGCTGCACTTGTTAACCTATGTGATATGCATATAATATTTTCTTAAAAAATGTGCTGAATGTAGAAAACTTTAAAATTTTTTCCCAAAATTCTCTAAGTACAGCAAGAGAAATTTACAAGAGAAACACTTGAACAGTTTCCTACCCATCACATTCTTTTAAACACAGACGATAGTTTGTTTGTGGGCTCAAATTGGGCAGCAAATTACGTCATCCAAACGTCCTCCGGCCAGCTCACATTTCTTTACATCGAGAGAAGATTGAAATTTCAAGTATTTCAACTAAAACGCCAAGTGCTACATTCGGACGCAGTTCTTGTAAGAAGAAGACTGAAGTTCAACTACATGTCATTACTTATTTTACACGACGCACAGCCTAAACTTCAACTTACAAATTCTTAAATTTAACAAAAAAAACGATGGATCACTTGACGGAACATGGGTCTCGCGAAAATTCAGACTAAAACCAAAACGATTCCCATGGGAAACCGAGCGTTACGTATATTTATATATATGTGTGTGATTAATCGTCAGTGTCCTGCACTACAGGACGGACATATCATGAGCAATCTACTCACGGATGGAGGGAAAGGCCTCTGTTGGGATGGAGCCTCCGCAGGTAGAGCTTGGCTTCACTCACTTGGCTCCGTGACGCTCTTACAGTCATATGATATGAGTCATAGAGACCTACGGCTTAAAGGGATTCTTATTCAATTACGCAGGTTAATTTATATTTGCATCTCGTTTCAATCCTTCCATTATCAAAATATTTACACCTTTTGATTTAACCCACTAAAAGTCTTGCAGAAATCCTATTTCTTTTAATGAGTTGAAAGTTGCCGTGCGTAAAGCAACAGGAACAGTTTCTGGAAAAGATGGAATTCCTTCAAAACTTTTGTCTTTGTGACAAAAAATCTTTGTCCGAATAGCATCTTTTCCCAATTACCTGCATTGTTAACATCAGGTTCACAATGCAAGAAGAATGTCTTACAGCTCGGATTATTCTTATACCAAAATCAAACAATGAAAATTTATTCGAATTATGCCGTCTAATTTGCACAAAGTTCGGTCCAAAACAAAATTTCTGAATAAATAAATTTACATCGAAACACTTCGTTTTGTCGCTCAGACAAATTCCGCCATTTTCAAACAGGTTTCATTCCATACAAAGACTGCCATAATATATTTTACATTATCGAAGCTAAAAATAAGTAATTGCTTTTAATTTTTGAAATTAGACATATTCTCAGCGTATAATATTTGGTTGATTTTAATTCAAGTTTTACAGGTGATTACAGAAACGATTACGGTTGTAGAGATGAAACGGCTGTACAACTTCATCAAAAACAGAAATGTTAACATTAATTAGAGAAACTGTTTTTCGATTATGTTTTTCTTTCACTCTCAGCGCACAATAAGGTAGCGTTATAAGTGGGTTTTTTTTTTTTTTTTTTAATTTTTTTCATGAAATTTTTGGGTAAAAACATAATTTCAGATAAAGCATATAATCGTCGAGCAACAATCTCAAACTCGAGTTACACGCACAGTCAAATCTCTTTATGTTCAGAAATATATCTTATTTTGATTATATTATTTACTTAAATATTCTTATTCTAATGATTGAAAAATAAGAAAACTTGCGTTTTCTTGATTAAAATGTATTTCGGTGTATTAAATTCATTAAGAAATTAATTATCACTTTCGATGCATATTTTTCAAAGTAATTTGATAAGTACATTCACAGTATACAACTCAAAAGTACAACTCAACTTATTATGTTAAAAAATTTGAACACATTTTATTTATTTATACTTTTGATACTTAACTAATGCCTTTTTTTATTTATAACGAGGCCCCTAGTACATTTCTAGAATTAAATTACATTGTTAAAGTTTATGTAGAATTTGGTTAAATCCTCATTATGCAACGAACATTGAAGAAATAACAGAATGGGAAAAAATGAATAAATGTCTTTATTTAAAATACTATTTCAACTTGTATACAAATAATATAATTGTCTCGAAATACAACTTTTTCTGCGGCATATTATAAAACATTCTCTGAAAAAGAGTCGTCTGAGTAAGATTATTTTCTTACAAAAAAATTTTATAAAATTAATAATAGTCAACTACATTTAGCAGGTATTATATGACATATTTTACCTTAAAAATTTATAGTAATACATAAAGGTAATTAAGCGAGTAAAATTTACTTTTAAAACTCGTGAATAATAAATTTCAGAATGTTATATTTATAAAAATGAAGCTAAAAATTGAAAATGCATTTACATACATATTAAAAATAATTTTAAAACTCATACAGTAAACATTGGTTATTAGAATAATATATCACTAAAAACTATTTTGTAATATATTTCAGCAAACATTGCTGAAAAAATTATACAGAAGAGGCTGCATACCTTTTATTCTTAACCATGCAGAAAACATTACAAAACCTGAAATACTTTCTGTACTACATATTCTCTAGTACAAAATGAAATTTAAAAATTTAACAGATAAAAGATAAAAATTAACACCCATTATTAAAAGGATGACGTTACGCAAATAAAATATTGAAGACAATACGTAATATGAAATGCATACGAATAATTGAATTTCCCGGATTTGTCACGAAGGTACAATCTTCCGGAAATTAAGTTTAAAAGAAAAAAAAAGAAGAGCTAGTCTATTTTGAGAAAAAGAACTGCAGAAATTTTACGCATATTTACTTTGTATGAATTTTCTTATGACGCAATAAATTGGCTTTTCGAGAAAACCCTCTTCGGCATACATCACACACAAAAGGCTTTTCTTCGGAATGAGTAAACAAATGAGCAGTTAAATTATATTTTACGGAAAATCCTTTTGACATACTTCACATACATACGGTTTTTCTTTGCTGTTCGTACGCATATGAACTGTTAAACTATGTTTCACGGAAAACCCCTTCTGGCACATATCGCACACGTATGGCTTCTCTTCGGTGTGGACGCGGTAATGGATTTGCAATTGTTGCTTCGTAGAAAACGCTTTATTGCACAACTCACCGAATGAGGTTTCTCTTTGTGTGAGTTCTCAAATGCAGCCTCAGAGATGAACTTTGTCCAAATGCTTTTCACATACACTGCATGTGTGTGTCTTCTCTTTGGTGTGAGTGACCATATGCATTCGAAGCTCATTCTTTCGAACGAAATTTTTCTGGCATATTTCACACACGTGAACTTTAATTCCCTCGTGAACTACTAAATGTTGTTTTAATTCGCTTTTTCTGAGAAATCTTTTGTCGCACAGGACACACGCATGAGGCTTCGTTCCCGAATGGCAAATCGAATGTTGTTTTAATTTCCATTTCTGAGAGAATCTTTTTTACCGCAAACATCACACAAAATTTTTTTTTCCACAGTTGGTCCACTATGCCAAGCCATTATTTATTGTATGTTGGATCGTATTAAAGAGAAAAAACTGTTTATCTTACTACAACGAGAAAGAGACGCGATTTTAATGTAGGTTCAAAGAATTTCTATTAAATATCGTCGTTTAAATTTTCTGACATATAGAAAAGTTTCTTCATTTCATTTCATTATTGCAATTGCCAGATTTCCAACAAATAAAAAAGCATAACGTTCTTATATTTGAAAGCTTGAAATATCCAGCCATGCTTTTCTTGTGTATACACAACAGATATACTTTTCGTAAATATTAATAAAAGAGAGCGTCTTCTCTAACACTCGAGGATTATTGACCTCCTATTTATTAGGTGTGAAAGGTAGATGATGGAATAGAAGGACACATTAAAATTTGCAAATAGAAAATTGACATTTTATCTATGAAAGCTTTTTAATTAGGAACGGCCTTCAATGAACCACATTAATATTTGAATCAGTTACGTTCTTCTTCTTCTGTGGTGCAACAGCCCCATGGTGAGCCGAGGCCATCTGCCTACTAGCAGAATTCGAGACAGGAGTTGTTTCCTTTTAGGGTAGGATTGTCAAACCTACGCGCATCGCTTTGCAGCCATATGAGACTGGGGCCTACTGGCGCTCGATACCACACGTTTCGTGTTCGAATCTCGGCGGTGCTATGGATGTTGGGAGTGGTTCTGAATCCACTTTAAGTCTCATATGACCGTACAGCGTCAAAGACCCCAATCAGACTTCTTCTTCCATAATAAAAGAAAATTAAAAATGTATTTGTATTGATTCATATTTTCAAGCAAAAAAATATTAGACGTACATTTTTCATTTTTATGTATCCTCATTTATCAAAGAAATGAATGGTTCTGCGAGATTTCATGACAGACACATTATTTTTTTATCACGCTGTGTCTGCTTTACCCATTAAGGATCACCAACTTTATTATTAATTGTTGCACACTGGGAATTTCCTTTTTATTTAGGTTTACTACTAGTAATAATATGTCTTTTAATGCATGCATTAAAATAATTCGGTACATTAAAATTAAAACAGATGTTATATGAAGTAAAATATTCCAAAACTTATTTTTCTTGTAACTGGAGAATCGGACTCACTGATTTCGTCAGATGACTTTTCAAACTTGAAAGTCACCCATTTGTTGATGCTGTGATGTGTGCGTAGGGAATGCTAAATCTCACACTGATTGTATGCATATGTTATTCATGCTGAATTTTGTGCATTGGATGATCTTCACTATTCAGAAAGATTTAAACAGATTTTCCAAATATAAACAGCTGCAGGGTGGTCGAAAGAAGAGATGGGAAGAAATCTGCATATATGCCCAAGAAGGAAGATTGGCGTTTGGTTTCTAATTGTTCCGTGTGACATATTCCTCAGTCATTGCAATGTCGAAGTTGTGATTCTTTCCTTACATCGGTGATCCGAGCGACTTCCTTAGATGGGAATCAATCGAATATTTCCCTTTCATAATAAATAAGCTAACTTTCAACAGAGAACTCAAAGACTGCGGTCCTGCTTCACGTTATCTCTCGTGAAATGGATGGCAGTTTGGACGTTGTCCTTGCTACCCAAAGGAATCTCACAAAACAACCAAAGTATGCTGCATTTTAAACAACGCCCATCTTTGAATATTAATTTGTTTAAATATTTGGTAACGCAAACAACTTAAGTCAACTTGTAATATCCATGCTAAAATAAGAAAGGAATTTTCAATTGAATAGATCGTGATTTATTTTTCAATAGGAAAATGGATGTGTCCTTAACAGGAACGGTATTGCAGATGTCATATTAAAGTTCGACTCCCCAATGTGTCTTCGAAAAGAGACATAATCGCAAAATGTCACTTCGGGTTGGATGGAAGCTTCGATTTATTCAGAATGTCATGTTCTGTGTTGCAAGCGCATCCAAGCGACACCCATTTCATTCACTACTCCAATGGACTCACTCAACTGGACGTGCACTTCAGATGAACTAATATTAAATAACAATAAATTACAATAAAGAAGCGTTTTCTGCCCTGAACGTTTCAGTTTTATTTTTAAATATTATTATAGGTAATTTTGTAAGCAGAAAACTTCAACGACAGACACATTAGTTATAATTTTCCCATGAATAAAGTAAACAGAAGAAACAGCAGAATAGAAAATGAATAAATGTCTTTATTTAAAATACTTTTTACATTTCATCACAAATAATATGAAGAGTAAAAAGGTACAAACTTTCGGCAGCAAATTATAAAATACTCTCTGAAAAGAGTCGTCCGATAATGTGTAGGATATTCTCAGAAAAGTCGTCCGACAATTTGTCGGATATTCTCTGAAAAGAGTCGTCCCATAATTTGTCGGATTTTCTTACAGAAATTTAAAACCAATTAAACAATGCTGAGCAAATATTATATTTATGAATTATTTTTACTTTAAAAACATTCTGTAGAAATACATTAGGCTATTTAGTGAATAAAGTCTAATTTTTAAAATCGTGGATAGCAGATCCAAGAAAATTACAAATTTAAAATTGCACTTGTACACATAAAAAATATTTAAAAACATTTAGTTTCTGAAAACAGTCGACCATAATTTGAAGGAATTTCTTACCGAAATTCAAAAAATTTAATGTTTCACAAATAAGTTATCTGCTTCGTATAATTTATCTTAAAAACATTCTATAGTAATACATGAAGTCAATTTAGAGATTAAAATCTAGTTTTAAAAATCATGAATAGTAGATCCAAGAAAGTTATACTTATAAAAGTGAAGTGTAAAATTTTAAAATGCACTTGTGTACATAAAAAATATTTAAAACTGATTCATGAATTAACAGTTATTAGATGAATATGCCAATAAAAACTGCTCCAATTTACACAGAAGAGGAGTGCCCACCGTTTAGGCTTAATCCTTCAGAAACCCAAACAGCTGTCTACTACACATTCAGTAGTCTAAAATGAATAAAATTTAAGTCATAAAAGGTAAATATTTACATTAAAATGAGGAAGTTTCACAATAAAAAATATCAAAGAAAATACAAGATAAAACGCATACAAACATTGAATATTTCAGTATTTGTCATAAAGTAGAGTTTTCAGCGAATCTCGTTTTTAAAACAGGGTTTATTTTGAGAGAACGTTTGATGAAAAACATTTCACTTTCATTTTGTATGAGTTTTTTTATGATATGACAAAGAACATCTGTGAGAAAATCTTTTATGACATACATCACACACAAAGAGCTTTTCTTTGGAATGAGTAGGCAGATGATCATCTAAGTTCTTTTTATCCGAAAACGCCTTCTGACAAGTTTCGCAGACTTGTGGCTTTTCTTTGGTGTGTGTACGCATGTGAACAGTTAAACTACCTTTTAGTGAAAACCCCTTTTGGCACGTTTCACACACGTACGGCTTCTCCTCGGTGTGGACGAGGTAATGGTTTTGTAAAGCACCCTTCTGAGAAAACGCCTTTTGCACAACTCGCAGGAATGAGGTTTCTCCCTCGTGTGAGTTTCAAAATGTGTCCTCAGATTTGAACTTTGTCCAAATGCTTTTTCACATATAGTGCATTTGTGCGTCTTCTCTTTGGTATGAGTGACCATATGGACTCGAAGGTCACACTTTCGAATAAAGTCCTTGTTGCATATCTCACACACGTGAGCTTTTTTTCCCTCGTGAATTAAAAGATGCTTTTTTAAATTACTTTTTCTGAGAAATCTTTTGCTGCAGATATCGCACGCATGAGGCTTCGATCCCGAGTGGCAAAGGAAATGCCGGTTCAATTGCCACTGATGGGCAAATCTTTTTCCGCAGATATCACACAAAAAACATTTTCTTCCACATTGTGTCCACCAAGCTTAGCCATTACTTAGTGCGCTCAGCCGAAAGATTCAATTCAGAGGGAAACAAAATGTCATCCACCTCAACAAGAGAAGCGAGTTTTATATTGATGTCTTTCAAATGAACTCACAGGAGCGAACTTACTTCACTTCGCCAACAAATCAGAAATGTCTCCTTTTGAAAAAGTGGTTCATCCAAACAGGCTTTCGCGGTGGTGAATTCCAAATGAAATAGAAGTATTCTAAAAAAGGGAAGAAGGAATCAAAAGAAGCCTCCAGATGAGTACTGCAACGAGAAAGAGAAGCTGTTTTTACATCACAACAGCAAATATATGCATTGAACACTCTCCTGCCAATATCTGTCCATTCATTTCATTCCTTCATTGCAAACCTAAAACATCAACGGTTAAAATAAAGTTATTTCACTTTCATATTTGAAAAAGAAATTTTAAAATCTAAATCTAATAAGTGTAGTGTGGTGGGTTCGAGGGCGCCCACGTTGGGCATGTACGGGCCACAAGTGTAAGCACCAGATTGCAGTGTGCAACTAGACTATAACTGGGAGTGATTGGGTTGAGACACGGGTATAAGAACTCACAACTTTATTGACATACAGACGAACACAACACACGTTTAATTAACTACAGACACTATCTAACACATTTAAAGGCATATAATCATAGATTCGTGGAAGAATTTCACTGTTAGGCCGAAAGCCCGATACTCAGGTGCGCAAAATATTCTTCCTCTGCGGGGTGAGTGTCTGTAGTCCAACTTATAAGCAGAATTCAGTTTAATATATCTTCTATCGGTATAAGAGACTATAAACTAACAGTTTTTCAGTGGGAGCGCAGTTTGCGCAGTACTTCCTCTCTGTCGGAAAATTTAGCTGAGTGACGCGGTGTAGAGTATAGCAGAAGCAATAATCACTACATTTTAATTTAATTTGGAAAAGTAAACTTTATTATACAAAAAGGTTAAAAAGTAACAAAACTACGAAAACCATACTTACAAACCCATACTTTTGGTTTTTAACTTAATTATGATCAAATCATATTACCTGCAGCCAGCCGACCCTCGAGCTAGCAATACTTGATTTACATATCAACTTATAGATCTGTGCCCGACGTCACAACCCATTATATGCCTTCGGCATATGACGTCGGATCCGGATGCAAACGAAAGAGAAATATATATATTTCTAATACTTTGGGCAACACTCTTGGATGAGAGTCTCGAAGTCTACTGACCCTTTCGTTTGAATGTCACTGGGGTCCAAATGAAAGTGCAGTGCGTAGGAGGAAGCAGGGTTACAACTGAAGTTTTCAGGACACACGGGGATTCAAAGGATGACAGAGAGAAATAAGAAGAGGTGAGGGAATGATAAGCTCCGACCACCCGTCTTTGCATGAAGAGGAAGTAACTGGAACAGAAGAGCTGAAAACTGTTTAGAAAGAAAAATTTTCATCTTTGCATTATAAGTAACCGAGATAAAATTATATTTTGAAGCATAAGATAAAATACTTTATTTCAGAGCATTCATTCAGTTATCAACATCATGCTTAAGAATAACTACTACTACTACGACTGTTACAAAATGCCCCATTCATCGTCTGGAGTTGAGATGTCCATGTTCAGTTTTGGAATGATGTGGGTCAAGTTGTGTAAACACGCAATGCATAAAAGAAGGTTAGAAAAATTGCAATAAAGATGGATAAAAGGAAAAGTAATGAAATTCGTAACCATTATCTGAATGAGGCAAGATTGAATGTAACCCAAAGGGGAAAAATAAATTGCAAGTTTTGCGCTGGAATACGGGGGAAAAACACAAAGTAAAAATGTTTACACTATTAAGTAATGGCATTTCAATTGCAAAACACTGAAGACATTATTGTGCAAAATTACTACATGCAAACATAAGAAAATACCGAAAAACAATATGAATCAAATTAATACAGAGGACGCATGTTTGTTAGGGAGATACATAGAAATAAAATATTTAAAGTGAACGTAAAATGAAAATACACTCACAATTTAAAAATGTGAAAATCATAAAGCAAGATGGAGTAATCATCAGTGAAATTAAAGTGTATAGACTGAATGATTAGAGATGTATAGCAGCTTGCAAATTAGATAGAAGAACGAGTCTGTTAAGATACGGTCTCATTTTATGATCCATAGACGTATAAAAAAACTCGAAAATGATAAAACTGATAAGTTATTTTAGAGATATAACAAAACTTGTTGATGAATAGAAATTTGATTGAACAATATATTTAGTTTTCGTTCTTGTATTTTCTGATTATACTCCTTTAACATTACTTCTCGCAATTTGCTGCAATCAGAAGGGCGCAGATGTGTATGGTATTTATTTAATTTGATAGGACATATAAAATGTTTATTGATTTTTATGACATACAAGTTCTATAAATACTGCTTTTGACATGATGATTTGAAAATTTTTTATATGTTTATCTCTTATTCAAAATTAAACTTTCAAAAATTTACTTCAATCATTTTACAATCCATTTCCACACAAACACACACACATTAGTTATAATTTTCTATAAAGAAAGTAAACACTGAAGAAATAGCAGAATAGAAAATGAATAAATGTCTTTATTTAAAATATTTTTTACATTTCATCACACATAATGCGAGATGTAAAGAGGTACAATCTTCCTATGGCAAATTAGGAAGTATTCTCTGAAAACAGTCGTCCGACAATAATTGAACAATTTTCTTTTCTTATAGAAAATTAAAATAATTAAATTATACTAAGCAAATATTATATTTATGACATATTTTTAACGTAAAAACATTCTATAATAATAAAGGCAATTCAGTGACAGACTACATTTTGAAAATCATGAATAGTAGATAAAAGAAACTTATACTTCAATTTTAGAAATATAAAATTTAAAAATGCACTTGTATATATGAAAAATATTCAAAACTCATACATAAATCATCAATTATTAGAATAATAAGTCAATAAAAACATCGCTTAAAAGTTGTTCCGATTTACACAGAATAGGGATGCACACCGTTTAGGCTTAATCCTTCAGAAACCAATGAAACTCCAAACAGCTGTCTCTACTATATATTCAATAGTCTAAAGGATTAAGATTTAATACATAAAAAATAAACATTTAAATCAATAAGAGGAAGTTTCGCACAAAAATTTTAAAAAAAAACAATAAGCTAGAAATGCATGCGAATAATCAGTTTTCCGTATTTGTCATCAAAGTATATTGAATCTCGTTTTTAAAACAAAGTCTATTATGAAAAAAAGTTTTTAAGAAACGCCTTCATTTTGCATGAATCTTCTCGTGACGTGATAAATGCTGTTTCCGAGAAAATGCTTTTTGGCATACACCGCATGCAAATGGCTTTTCTTTGGAATGAGTCACCAAATGTGAAGTTAAGTTTGATCTATGTGCAAATGCTTTCTGGCATACATCGCATACATACGGCTTCTCTTTGGAGTGGATGCGGTAATGGTTTTGCAAATCACCCTTCAGATTAAACGCCTTATTGCACAACTCGCACGCATGAGGCTTCTCCTTCGTGTGAGTTCTCAAATGTTCCCTTAGATGGCAACTTTGTCCAAATGCTTTTCCACACAAACTGCATTTGTGCGTCTTCTCTTTGGTGTGAACGACCATATGTCTACGAAGCTCATGCTTTCGTAAGAAGTCTTTGTTGCATATTTCACACACGTGAGCTTTAGTTCTTTCGTGAATTACTAAATGCTGTATTAAAACTCCTTTTCTAAGAAATCTTTTGTTGCATATCTCACACGCATGAGGCTTCTTTCCCGAGTGGCAAAGCAAATGCTGTGTCAATGCCTTTTTCCGAGCAAATCGTTTTCTGCAAATATCACACGAGAAACCATTCTCTACCCCAGTTTGTCCACCAAGCTCAGCCATGACTCAATGCATTTGTCGAAAGATATCAATTCAAGGGAAGAAAGAAAAAATGCCATCCATCACAACAAAGAGAAGCGGATTTTAGTATTGATGTAAAGAAGGTCCTTCAAATAAACTGGCAGAGAGCAAATTTACTTCACCTCGTTTCACGATTGCAAATTGCCATATTATTATTAAGCCTTAAATATTATTATAAGCAGAAATCTCAACCCACAGACACACACTAGTTATACACTTTGTGATGAAAGTAAACATTGATGAAATAACAGAATGAAAAATGAGTAAATATTATTATTTAAAATTAAATTAATTAAACAAAACCTTGATTAAATTAAACATTCTATAGTAACACATAAAAAGCTATTTAGTGAATAAAATCTAATTTTGAAAATCATAAAAAATAAATCCAAAAAAGTTATATTTATAAAAGTGAAGTGTAAAATTTAAAAATGCACTAGTGTACATAAAATATTTAAAAATCCTACATGAATCATCAATTATTAGAAGAATATGTCAAGAAAAACTTTGCTTAAAAGATGTTCCAATTTACACAGAAGAGGTATGCCCACCGTTTATGCTTAATCCTGCAGAAATCCCAAACAGCTGTCTCTACTGCACATTCAATAGTCTAAAGGGAATAAAATTCAATACATGAAAGGTTTACAATAAAATAAGTGAGTTTCACAATAAATATTTTAAAAACTATACGCGAGATGAAATGCATACAAATAAAGAATCTTTCTCTATATGCTATCAAAGTGCAGTTCTATGAATCTCATTTTAAGACAAAGTCTCTTTTGAGAAAAAAAGTTTTTATGAAACGCCTTCATTTTTCATGAATTTTCTCGTGTCGCAATAAATGCATTTTGCGAGAAAATCCTTTGTGACATGTAGCACACACAAAGGGCTTTTCTTTGGAATGAGTCATCAAATGAGTAGTTACATTTGATTTATGAGAAAACCCTTTCTGGCATATTTCACACACAAACGGCTTCTCTTCGGTGTGGACGCGGTAATGGTTTTGCAAATCAACCTTCTGATTAAACGCCTTATTGCACAACTCACACGAGTGAGGCTTTTCTTGCGTGTGAATTCTCAAATGCTGCTTCAGAGTTGATCTTTGTCCAAATGCTTTTCCACACAAATTGCATTTGTGTGGCTTCTCATTGGTGTGAGTGACCATATGGACTCGAAGGTGATCTTTTCGAACAAAGACTTTGTTGCATATTTCACACACGTGAGTTTTTTTTCCCTTCCGCACACTATTTTTCATTATTACACTTGAAATGTCGCCTACGAAAAGAAAACTCTTCCGTCAGAGGCTGGAGTTAAAGAAAGTGACGATGCTGCCTTGAACAGAGGATAATCTAAATAAAAGAGTTAATATTTTTAATTTTCTGAAACCGTGCAACACTACGTTATATGTGCTTTTATAAATAATGGAATTAGCCAAAATCTTATTGCTAAAAATTTTAATTGGCATGATCATAGTCGAGTATGTTATTTGTGTGAAAGAACTAAAACTTAATTCCATTGGCTGATTATTTAAACACTGTGAATAATTTTACAGTCTGAAAATTTTAAATTCACTTTTATTATTATTTTATATTAAATATTTTTCTTCTACGGTTATTAAATTTCAAAAAGTGGTTATCTAGAGGGGTTCGTATGCAGGCAGCATATGAAAACAGAACTAATGGACCATTCAAAAAAAGAAATACAGTAGCTTGCACTGCAATAGAAGTGGAATTTATAATCCACGGGGCAGAATGTGCAATTTCTGATATTAGACATTTAGATTTAAATATTTGATACTAAACTGGTATTCATTATTATAAAAATTTAATCATAATAACCTTCTGAGACATTTGTCCATGAAAAAGAGGAAAAGATACCTGATATAACACATATGTGTCTGCAAATGCAAAAAAAAAAAAAAAAAAACATGTATTGAGACTCTTAGTTATTTAATTAGTCGAAAACATCTAATAAAAAGCAAATATTAATTGCTTTTACCTCAGCTTGTAGACAAAATATTTTTCATAATGTGAAAATGATAGATTTATGATTATGAAAATTTATTTGAATCAGAAATCTCATAAATTTTTCTTAGTCTTTTAATGTCTTTCATTTTGTTAAAAAATTGATAAATAATTTTAAAAATCTTCTCAGCTGTTTTACATATCAAATGTTAATACATTTTATTCTAAAATAAAAATAATACTTCTGATTAAATAAAATACATAAGATTTATTACTTTTTTTATTCAAGCATACTTATATAATCAATGAGTATCAATCAATTAATAGTTATTTATTATCATTATCAATAGTTATTTTTCAGCAATATAGTGATTTTGAAGACTACATTTAATGATATTGCACGCATTGTAGCATGATCTTAAAGTTCTCTACAAAATAAAAATAAAAAATGGGGGGGTGATTTCAAAAAAATTTGCCCAACTTCAAGTGTATTTATACAACAAATTCCAGTTTCATTCTTCTATAAAAAAAAAATTTAAAATACACTTCCTTTTTATGATATATTTTAGTAATTCAAAAATTCTCTAGCATATTACTCTTTTAGATGAAGAAATATGTTAGGTACACATGATGGAAAGTACTCAAAGTTCTTTTGACATCACTTAATAAATAAGAAAAGAATTATGACAACCAAAAATGTTTTCAAATGATTTTTTTATGAGGGACAAGAGAAAATTAAAGTTTATGCACTCAATGGAAACTTGTAGGTGCTTCAAGAGCAGAAAATAAAATGTAGTATAATTATTATATAATACAAGCTAACTCTACAGAACTCCTTTCAGTCATAAATGTGTCAAAGAGTAAAAAACTCCCCAAAATGTTAGAAGTCATGATTTGAAAAGTACATGAAAACTAAATATATTTCAGCGAATTTAAAATAAACATCTTTTAAAAAACATGACTAATAGAACCATCATGTCTTCATGCTGTTTGGCATGATTGCTACCCCTACTACGGATTGTAATAGTTTGGGATTTATGCAATCTGTTTAATGTCTTACACAATAGAACAATAGTCTCTCACTTATAAAATTCCCAACTTTAATCTTTATATATTATTTTAAAATAAATTATTTATAATAAAATATTTTAGAAGTTATACTTTTATTTTTTAATAATGTAGAAAAGTATATGAAAATATTTAAATATAAACTTTTAATAAGCTTATCTGTAAAAAATAGCATATACAAAAAGTTTAGTTTAGTAAGATGTAATTTTATGAGCAAGTTATTAATGAACAATTTTAATAATACAATCTTTACAATCTTTAAAAAAAAAAAAATTTTTACAAGAAAATCTTGACAAAAAAATTAAATTTAAAAGTACAGAATTATAAACATAATCAATAACACTAAAAATATACAACTCTACAAATATGTTTTAGATACATTCTTTAAAAGATTGTTTATTCTATAATTCAGCTTTTATAATACATAATTTATGATAAAAAACTTGTTTAGTGCTTTTATTATAAAATACTACTGAGGATAAAACAAAATCCTTTAATGAACTTTGGAGTAAATTACATACAATAAAAATAATTGAACTATTTAAAATTATTTTAGATTTCAAAATTATGGCTTATGTATGTTTTGTAAATTCTAATACTAAACAATAGAAATTTTTTAAAGTAAAGAACAGAAAAACAAATAACTTTTTCAATGGCCTCTGGGCATTAAAAATGAAACTCTGTTTTACCAAAAGCATGTTTAATTTTTCGATATTTGTCAGTAATCTTTTCTATACATTTCTCAAAATTGACATATTGTTTGAACATAATATTCATTTGGTATATAACTTACTTGCTTTTGCCCAACAGTACAATTCAGTAGACATTAAGAATAATAAATACATTGTCACTTACTACAAGTCTGATGTAAATTAAAAAATATATAACATATATTTGCTGGTTTTTTTTCTAAAGTACAGTACAAGAATTTATGTTATATGTAAACTAATTTTAAAAAAGGATTCTTATTAATTTAAAGAGTCTAGATTTCTAAAACAAATGGAATGGGCTTTATTAATTTTAAAATAAATAATAATTCTGTGCTAAAAGTTATAAATTTTTTTATTTACATCTTATATTTCTTTGCCCTATTGCTATTTTAAACTTCTTCCCCTCTGCAAGTTCACATCTACAAATAGTGAAACCTAGATTTTACTCAGGCATCTACAAATTTCAGTATCTTCTCTTATTTAACTAAAAAAAAAAAAAAAAAATCCCCTTCATCAATTTTTATCATTAAATAAACCAGGAACATTTATTTAAGAAGAAATGTTTTATAATGTTAAGTGACGAACCTGTCTTTTCTGAATAAATTATTTAAAACTTATTTCAATTTGCTTTCTGTACTGGCATTATGTTACATTAAAAGCAATTATTTGATTGAAATGTTCAAACCGGTATTTCTCTTTTTGATTAATCCTTTTAATCAGTTATCCCATATAAAAAAACATTTATTAATGAAAGAACAATAGGCTTAATGTAACTTTTTTTAAATACTATAAACAACATAAATTTTGTTACTCACAGATAAGAAAAGAAAAACCCAATTATTAGACAAAATGCTGCTGCAAATAATCACATTGTTTTATTTATTTTTAACGTATATGATGCAATTTACTATCAGAAATACAATAGAATTAAATAATTTATTCAATACTTGCTTTAACCAATTTGTTTAAAATACCATTTGCATAATTATATTCAAATAAATAAGTATTTCACTTATTATATAGAATTTATTTAGATTTGACAGTAAACTTCTAAACGCAAATCTGTATTCAAAATGAACTAATCTTTCAATAGATAAGGATGTTTATTTTATATATTTGCTATTGAAAAGTGGATAACTAAAACATTTGAATTTAAAGATAGACTTACTTTTTATAAGCAATTATCTGGTTTGCATCATTACTCCAAAGATACTTTTAAAAGATCCAATAAAAGTAGCAGAAAGACACGGTAGATAGTAACGAGGCTTCGCGGGAGAGGAATTGTCCACGTGAAACCACCAGGAGGCGCTATAGGGAAGATTCTCCACCTGATGCGTGAGTGCTGTCACTTTCTTTTAATTACTGTAGCGTGCTGTGTTTCGACATTTAGGGTGTACCTAATTAAAAACCTAGTAAAATACCCTATTCCCTATTTATAACATAAAATCTGCCTTATTTTACTAACAGAAACTTTCTTTGAAATCTGCATCTAAAATATTTCTGTGAGTATTCATCTTTTCGAGATATTTTCTCCACAAAAACAGGGTAGGAGGAATAGTATGCAGAGCGAGTTACTCCTAAATCTTCAGAGTAACCGCCTCTTAGGAAAGGGCTGGGAGAAATCGAGTGCCTTCCCAAGGAGGAATAGTGCACACCATTCCTACATAAAAATTCCCTATTTTTTCTCTAATTTTAATTATTTTTTCAATAACTATAATTTATTTTTTTAATTTTGTTTTTAGAACTTTTATAATGGCAACAGTGTTCCTACTCTAGGGAAGGTAAACAATCTTATTAGTAATTACACATTTGATAAAAAAAATATATATAAATATTTTATTTATGTTGCTACTTACATCAATATAAGTAATCATAAATAACTTGGTACTATTCCTGGTATTTGTCTGTAAGTAATATGAAATTCATTTTCAGAAATAATTTATTGTTTTGAAAACTGTGTTTCAGCATCTCTGTAATCATTAAAGAATGAATTCAAAACCTCTTGTAAATTATTTAGAACAGTGTTTTTAAAATTCTAATAATTTTATTGTTTAGAATAAATAAATTTTATTTTATTGATGTAATAAAAAAAAAAAAAGTCATTTTATCAGGGCCTTAGATTAACAGGGAATTTGTTTTTCATAGGTATGTCTAATATAAAGATCTCAAAGGATAATCGATTCACCAGCAAACATTCTATAAAAAATGTGAACAAATTTAGCCTTAAAGAGAATATCAGTTAGTTATAATACCTAAAAAATATATTTAAAAATTTACACATCATGGCAATGTGAGTTATGAACAAGCTTCTTCATGCTAATAAAATATTTGTATAATATATATCAAAGCACAACATTCTAAATCCAATTATACCAAATTATTAAATAATTAATAATAAATCCTAAATTAAAATGCTTTCTCTCCACAAATTTTTCCGATTAATGTTAGGGCTGCATGCTATGGCTTTTATTAACTTTTAAACACCCATATGTATGTCTATCATTTCAAGATTGTAAATGTTTTTTATCGTTTACTTTTGAAAGAAAAAAAAAAAGTTTCTTTTTTCAAATGTTTTAAAATATGCATTTGAAAACTCCTATTTCGTTTAAAATATAATAATCCTTTCTTTTTTACCCTTTCATAGATCTTTTTTACCTTCTGAGTGTTTAATCAGATAGAAGTAAATATATGTATTTGTTGTTATTATTGTTTTTATAATCAGTTTACTTGATAAAAGTTAAATTATACAGTTATCTAAAATGCTAAATTACATATATTTGTTTTTGATTATATGTGTTAGATCTCCTTGCACTTCATGTTCTAATTGTATATGAAATATATTTAGATTACTTAATCTCATATCTATTTTACCATGGAAGTTTTAAAGATATATATTATGCATCAAATTATATTTTAAGTGCAAATTATATTTTAAGGAATTTGAGATGAATTTTTTAACACCAAATGTGGTTTTAAAATTTTTATTTTGTTCTTTTCTAGATTGAACAAGTATTGAGCATACCTGTAAAATAAGCAAAAAGTCTTCAGAAAATTACATCAGGACACTCATATAAAGGTATTGTTTTCAGACACTTTTTATTAATGACCTTTTGTGTTTTAGAATGAGAAACAAAAGAGGGGAAATCTAATTTAGTTTGTTGAGTAATGATGTCCTCATTTATTCACCCCTTTAAAAAAAAATGCCCAGTTCAAACAAACGTAAAGATATAGTAAATAAAAATGCAGTTTTAAGAGGTATTTTATAGATTACAAAATTTTTAACATCACTTTACTCACAAAGTAAAGATAATGGATATTGAAAAAAATATATTATGAATAACATTAAAAATGATCCTAAAGAGAATGAATCACTTTCACCCTATCATTTAATTACATCCTGGCTTACTTTTTGTCAATAGTATCTTTAAATCACTCCAACTCGCTATTTACAGTCAGTTTCTTTTGTTAACAAATTTGTGATCGCCTTAAAATCATGTTTCCATAATAAAGAAAAAATGCAATTGAAAAGTTTCGTATTAAAGGTAATAAATCCAAGATAAACTGTAACTGTCTGCTTTTGCAGCTAGAAATGTTTCTAGCTATCTTTTACTCATTAATAAATAGCACTGTAGTGTCTATCATAAACCAAGCATTCAACCACAGCTTAGTATTTTAAATATAAAATGTATTGTGCAACATAATTGACACATATTGACAAAAATATATATATCACAGTGGATTATCAAAAAATGATTTTTGTAGCAGGTCAAATTACATTTTTGTGGTAGCTTTCTTTCTCTCTCCTCTGGTTTTGTAGCAGTATATTTTTACATTAAAAATTCTTCAGACTTCGAGGCATATATGAATTAATTTTATATTAATTAGCAACCAGTTGATTTACATAAAATAAAATTACATGATTCGTACCAAAATTAAATTCAACTCATTCATTTTGTATGATATTTGAAAGTCAATATGAAACTAATTTATTGATATATTTATAAAAAGAAAATTAAAATTAGAATTGAATGTTAAAAAATTATTTATTATTTATTGCATAAATAATAAAATAATTTTTTATTTAATGTATATTAGTAAGAACATCCATTTATGAATGGGATACATTTTAGTTATGAATGGATGTATTTATTAATACTTTTTGTATTTTTTTAAAGTCTAACAATTTTGCTTTATCCTTCTTGCAACTTTGAATATTTTGGAATTCTTAGCAATGAATATTTTTAATGGAAATATTGTACTAATTTTTAATGATTTCTTATGAAAATATGATTATTAAATTATTTAATAGAAAAATATAGTAAATTTTTCTTTGAATTTTGTTTTGGCATGCTATTTTTTCATTAAATATGTTAATTAATTAAAATACAAATTATTTTAAATAAATGGCAATAAGAAATAAAAGATTCATTTAAAATTTAAAAGTATCGAAGGATATAAGAGTTTTAATTGAGTAAGGAAAAAATACTTATATGTCTACAATAAGTTATTTCTATTTATATAAGCAAAATGGTGTTTCTTAGTTTCAAAATTAAATGCATCCTATTTTAGAAAAACGCAAAATGTAACACAACCAAATCCAATATGCCATGCTTAGAAAGAATGAGCAATAATTATGTATATGTAAATAATGGATAAATGTAAAAAATATATTTTAGATATTGTGTAACAAATCTTATTTTTGAGAATTTTATTATTTCTAAATTTAACATAGTGGTAGATTTTCTAACCACTAAAATTTCCGGATTTTGGAAGCAGTTTGAAACTGTATGAAATTCAGTTTGAGAAATAAATGAAAAATAAAGAATTGCTTTAATCCTTCAAATGACAGATTGCAACTAATTTGTAAATTATTATTAAAAAATAAAATTATTGTAAAATAATAGTAATTGTATTGTATTGTATAGTAGTAGTTGTAATTGTATCTGTACCTAATATTAAATTCTTTTATTGTTTATTGATACATGTATTATAATTATGTATTAATGAATTAAAGGTACATAATGACATTTCTTTTTCATTGTAGTATTATCTGGATGCATGCACTCTTATCTGACTCTTCTCTATCTCAACTGGAAATCTTTGTGGTCGATAGATATTAAGTGCTTATCCGTGGTCTAAACAGGAAACTGCCTTCACTGATTTGTTGAGTTTCGATTATGTAAAACGTTATATTATTGAAAATATGATCTGGTTATTTGAATGCTTTCTCTATGTAAAAAGGCTTGATAGATAAAATGTCCATTTTGTATTCCCAAATATTAATTTGTCCTTCTGTTGTATCTTCTACCTTTAACATCTGATCGGTGTTTAATAAAACTCAAGTTTTAAGAGAATTGCAACCCTTTTTGGTACACTAATGAAAGGCTTATCTCTGTATGTCCAAGAAAAGCTTATGTGGAGGAATCACGTTTTTCAAAAATAAAAAAATAAAAAAAAAAGTACCACAACATTTTTTTATTTGCTGGCACTTTAACAGCTACAATAATGAAATGAAATGATGGAAACTTGAAATCTCTCAGTTTTTTAAAAGAAATTATTTATATCAATATAAAATTTGCATCTCTTTCTCATTGTAGTTTATAAACTTTTTTTTTTTCTTCTTAGGAATCGAGTACAAACGCATTAAAAAATGGCTGAGCTTGGTGGACCAACTATGGAAGAAAATTATTTTTCTTGTGATAGTTGCGGAAAACGATTTGACCAGAAAAGTAAATTGAAAGAGCATTTGCTTTGCCACTCAGATTCGAAGCCTCATGCATGTGACATATGCAACAAAAGGTACCTTAGAAAAAGTTATTTAAAAAAGCATTTAGCAATTCATGAAGGGAAAAAAGCTTACTTTTGTGAAATATGCAACAAGAACTTCTCTCGAAAGACGGATCTTCGAATCCATATGGTTGTACACACCAATGAGAAAACCCACAAATGCAGTTTGTGTGAAAAGGCCTTTGCACAAAGTTCAAATCTGAAACGACATTTGAGGACTCACACACAGGAGAAGCCTCACTCGTGTGAGTTGTGCAATAAAGCATTTTCTCAGAAGCAACACTTGCAAAGCCATTACAGTATTCACACCGAAGAGAAACCACATGCATGTGAAGTATGCCAGAGAAGGTTCGCACATAAAAGTGGCTTAACTGCTCATATGTATACTCATTCCAAAGAAAAGCCCTTTGCTTGTGTTGTATGTCAGAAAGGATTTTCTCGGAGAATGCGTTTATCACGTCACGAAAATTCATGCAAAATGAAGGCTTTTTATGAAAACTTTTTCTCAAAATAAACTTTATTTTAAAAAGAAGATTCACAGAAAACTGCATTGTCATGACAAATACGGGAAAATTCATTATTTGGATGCATCTCATCTTGTGTATTGTTTTTAAATATTTATTGTGGATCTTCCTCTTTTAATATAAATGTAGCATTTTACCTTTTATGAGTTAAATTTTATTCTCTTTAGACTATTATTTAAGTAGCATAGTAGTTAAAGTTTTCTAAAATGTCTGAATGATGAACAATAAATTGTGTTCAACCTTTACTACATAAATTAGAAATGATTTTCAACAATGTTTGCTGAACTATATTGCAATATAATTCCAACTATTTTTATTGATATATTCTGATAAATGATAATCAATGTGCAAATTTTAAATATTTTTATTATGTCTATAAGCATTTTTTAATGCATATGCATTTTTAAACTTTACTTTTTTAAATATGACATTCTTAAATTTACTATTCACGTTTTTTAAAATTAGATTTTATTCTCCTCACATGGCCTTTGTGTATTAATATAATTTTTTTTTTTTTATTCATTTCACAACCTTTGGGTATTACTATTAGGTTGGCAAGAATATAATTTCTGTTTCTATTGTGTACTTAATATATTACCTATTAATATGTTTATTATTATATTTATTTTATATTAATATATTTAATATAAACCCAATATATTACTATAATTTTTACTAATAAATTTTTATAGCATAATGTTTGAATTAATAAAAAGTTATAATGTAATCCTTTTTAACAAAATAATTCCTTCAAATTATCGGACGACTCTTTTCAGAGAATATTTTGTAATTTGCTGCAGAAAGACTTCACTTTATTACAACTCGTATTATTTATGATAAAATGTAAAACACATTTTAAATAAAGACATTTCATTTTTTATTCTGTTTATTTCTTCAATAGTTGTAATTTCCTATATAGCAAGTAATATAATATCTCATTCACTTAAGTATGTGTACGTTGAAATGCACTGCTTAAAAACTGAAATGTTCAGGGCAAAAAAAAAAAAACGCTATTTTATTGTAAAGGGGGCCATTCAGCCTGGAAACCGAAAAAGTCAGGGAGCTTTTTAAAGAATGAACAGGTGGGCTTGTGATTTCGTGTAATAATGAAGGTTGCTTCCAGAATAGGTGCTATACATTCATCATAGACTCGAGAACTGAATATCTCTGTCCTTGTAGTGAGCTGCACTTGTAAATCAAATCTATATCTTTAAATTTCATTTTTGTAAATAGAGTTCTGTATATATTTATACAATGCTTGTAAATAAAAATTAAAGTGTTCCCATGTACCTGAAAGTGGCCCTCTTCTTGAAGCCGTTATAGGTCTAGTATGGACCGAGCCGTTACAACCTCATGTATACCATGAACAACCCAAGAAGAGTGAGGACGTTTAGGGGTAAACCCTCTGCATATCACTCCCACCACGTATTCTGACTAACGATACGAAATGTTTCAGATACATTTTCGCAATTGCCATCGAGTCTCCCAATTTCTAAAATTAGTGACTACAACGAAGACATCAACAGACTGGAATCTCAACCCTCCTTCATGCTAAATGCGCAAGTTGCTCGCTCTGCCACGAATCAGTTAAGAATAATGAATCTGATTGATTATTTTTTTAATATAGTGATCATTATTTACTTTATGATTTAGACAACAACGCAGATCCTTACATATCTAATCACTGTTGTTTCATTTTCAATGGAACTTACGATTGTTAGCATTTTGAAAATGCACATGTAGAATCTGCGTTGTCAAAAAAAGTACGATCAGTTTTTACAATGTACTTAAAGGTTAAAATTGAAATTACTTTCTTGCAACCCAGTATAATCTTCCGTGACTCGTGCCCAATGAATGCTATGTTAAGTCAAGACAGTAAAAGCAGGGTCATGAGAAAGTTGAAATGTATGAGCGAATTTCGGGTTTGTCTTTCTTTTTTTTTTTTTTTTTTTTTTTGTTCTAATTACTTTCTTTTGTTTTAGTTATGATTATTTTAGGGCCGAGTGGCTAGAGCTCCGGCATTCGGTTCCACAGGTTTCGGGTTTGAGACCCGACGGTGCCACGGATGTGTGTAGTGGTTCGGAATCCACTTTAAGCGATAGATCCTGGTCTCATAGGATTGTAGAGTGTCACAGAGCTCAATCAGACTTCTCACCCACATCATTCCCAAACTGTATAGGGGCAACTCAGCTCTGGGCACCGTGATATGGTGGGGTATAGTAGTAGTTTTAGTTATGTTTGCAATCATATGACATTTTAAATTAAAATAAAGCTCTGAAAGTGTACACTATTATGACTCCCACTTAATTTTCTGGCAAACGGTTTTAATGAATAAAGTTATCTTTGCGAATTAGCTTCATAGATTAAATAAGATCGTAATTTTCTTACATCGATATTTTCAAAGACATAGATTCAGTTATTATTATAGTTCATTTATTAAACAACTATCAAAAGAACAACAACAACAAGAGGATTTAAATTTTTGTGTTCAGAACAATTTGCAGAAGATTCTAGAATTTTCCGATGGCTTCCTTGGTGGCGTCGACCAGCTTGTTCCAGAGGGTGCCCAGGTCATCTTTGTAGGGCCTGAAGAACTCCAGGGCCTCCCGGGACATCTCGGCACTCATGTCCTTCGAGTTGGCAATGAACTCCATGGCGATGGCCTTGATGGTGCCGTACTTGTCCTTCATCTTGTCCAGCCCCTTGCCCCACATGTCCTTCACCCACTGTCCGAACTTCTTGCTGTGCTCCTGGATCTTGATGTTGAGGTCCTTGAAGAAGTTCTTGAGCTTGTCCCACGTCTCGCCGCGCATCTGCAAGGAGTTGTGCTCCAGGGGAAACAGGAGGTCCACGATCTCGCGCAGCTCACTGTCTCGCAGCTTCTCGATCCACTCCTTCAGCTTCTTCACCACCTGCAGCGGAAATCAGGGCGATTACTCAGTCAACGTCAGGCATGCACAGACAGAGCCTTTTACCATATATTAATTTTACATAAAAGATCAGACGGACTGGTGCAAGCTCTCACTTACGAGGGGTCGTTTTTTTGGGGGGGCGGGATGTTCGCGCCTACGCGCGGGGATACCCTAGCTGCGAAAAAAATTTATGTGTTCATGTGTGTATCTTAGTGTTAAGTGTCGTTCTAGTTCGGCAAGAGTGAAACAGCATAGCTGCGTGTGGCAATGGCTGTTGCGTTAATAAAGGTGTTTATTAAGTTTTTAATAAATGGGGATCATTATTTAGTGTGTGAGTGTGATTCAAAAATATACAGTTCACTGTGTGTTTGAGTGCAAGAACATCTGTGTGCACTATAGTGCGAGAACAGGGGACAACATCTACTATCTTAGTCAGAGGTTCACTTATTTGAATGCTTTATTTTCCTTACATGTTTTAAGCCGTAATTTTGGCTTTACTCATCGACTTGGCGTCATTGTGGAAAACCAACTTGGGATTCAACTAATACATCTATTCTATAAGTGCAGAATTATTAAAAGTGACCATTTATACCACAAAATGCCACCATTTATCTGATAAACTGAGCTCTCACCATTTAAGAACCACTGCTCTAGACGTTTAAAAAATTTTTGAATTTAGACTTACCTTGCTGTCACCGTAGTGGTTTCGGATGTACTCTCTTATCTTCTGGATGGTTTCATTGGACATCAGCTGAAAAAAAAAAAAACATTTTTTTCAAATATCATATTAGTATGAAAGTGTGCTGTTAAGTATGTAAAGGATTAATTAATTTTAATTATTTAATAAGTTTGTAAATTTTTTAATTTACTATATTCTCTATATTTGTTCTGTGAAAGTGCATTCCATGTCGACTGTACAAAACGAACGTGCATTGTACAAAGCATTATTGCCAAGTTGTTGAGAAATTTGGCGACCTTGGCGATGTTCAGGATGTATCTTTCCAATACTGCATACTAACTAGTGTGGAATCTTTCTTACTGAAAACGATTCCGGGAGACTATTGATTAGTTTATCACTTCAAAACAAATTTGGCGACCTTGGAGATATTTCAGGATGTATCTTTCCAATACTGCATACTAACTAGTGTGGTATCTTTCCTACCGAAAACGATTCCGGGAGACTATTATTAGTTTATCACTTCAAAACAAGTTTGAAGGAGATATTTCAGAATGTATCTTTCCAATACTGCATAAGACTCTGTGGTTCTTTCCTACCGAAAACGATTCCGAGACTTTTTAGTTTATCACTTCAAAAAAAAATTTGAAGATCTTGACTATGTTTGATGTATCTTTCCGATATTGGATATTAACTAGTGTGATTTTGCTCAATAAAAACGATTGTGGGAGACTGATTAAAAGTTTATCACAAAACTAAGGGAAATCAAAACAGGGGGAAATATCCACAATTTCTAAAAAGACTCTGCAAGTTCAAATGGATTCATATGAAATAGTTAAATGGAATTTCAAATGGATATAGATTTCTGTGATTTAAATGGATTTTGCATCAATAATCACAGCATTGAAGGTAATGAGAAAAACATTGAACATTTAAATGGATAAGATGGAATCAAAACATGAGGAAAAGGATAGAATCAAAATGATGGAGTTCAAATATTCATATGAAATTTAAATGGAATGCAAATGGATATGGAATTTAAATAGATTTTGACGAAATACAATTGGATTTAAATGGAATTAAAATGCATTGAGATGAAATGTTAATAGGATGAAATTTAAATAGATTTTGAAGAAATTCAGATGTACACTCATGTCCATAAATTAAGGATAATTCAGAATCACACAGAAATTGAACTCTAAAATAAAAAATTTCGTCACAATGACGAGAGTGTAAGAGAGGGTATATAAGGAATGGTGGCAAAAAAGTAAAATTCTTCACAAGCGCTTTAAAAGCCTTTCAGTGCAATAACCGCATAGTTATGGCACAAAGGAAGCATTTGGATGATTTTTTACGTGGTAGAATTATCAGACAGCTGGAATGTGGACGGACCAGCTGGAAGTATCCGAGGAACTTGGAATTGCCCAGAGTGTCATCTCCAGTCTTTGGCAACGATTCCAAGATGATGTGTAATGTGAAGTAGATGTTACAGCACAGGTCGCCCTCGAGTTACAACGCCGAATGAGGATCGGTATTTAGCAGTTACTGCCAAAAGAAACAGACGGAGCACAGCATCAGACCTGTCTCGTCAGCTCTCTTCAGCTACCGGTGCGACAGTTTCAAGGCAGACCGTGTACAGACGCTTAGGGCACATTGGTCTATGTGCTCGTATAGACCAATAGACTATATGCTCAGATGTGTTCCACTTATCGCAACTCACTGTCGCCTGCGATTAACCTGGAGTAGAGAGCATGCATTGTGGACACCGCAACCGTGGTCTGGTGTGATGTTTTCCGACGAGTCCAGGTTTAGTTTGCAATCTGATATGGAGTGCGCCAGGTACCAGTTACCACCAAGAAAACACCATTGAACGACACCGTTACGGTGGTGCAGGATAGCTCGTTTGGGGAGGAATTATTCTTGGTTCCAGAACTGACCTGCATGTTCAGAGTGTAACGATGACAGGCCACATCTATCGGAATGTCATTCTGGAACAACATGTACGTTTGTTTCGGGAGCCATGGGTGCTGAATTTCTGTTTATGGATGACAACGCCCGTCCTCCCGTGCAAACATTGTAGACGAATGCCTTCAATTGGAGGATATCACCCGTATGGATTGGCCAGCATACTCACCGGACTTGAATCCAATAGAGCATGTGTGGGATAGCTTGGCTGACGAATTGCAGCCCGTCAACCTCCTCCCACCTGTCAACCGGAACTTCGGAGGACATTGCTTGATGAGTGGTGTAATATTACCTAAGATCAGATTGATAATTTGATACTCAGCATGCCTAGGCGTTGTAAGGCCTGTATTGCATCGTCCGGGAGACATACTCCATATTAACCATCATACTAACCATGTTATACTGTTTTTTGTAAATAGGTTCTTTTTTGAAATTTGCTCCAGGGAGTAAAAATCGCAATTTTTATTAATTATGTCAAACATATAGCATCTTTTTTGCTCTTTACCTTTTGTTTAATAAATAGACTACAAATAAGTCAAATTTGTTTTACTTATGGCTCTTTCTTTGCCTGAACTTCATTATCCTTAATTTATGGACGTGAGTGTATTTAGATGGAAATACAAATAGATTGAGATGAAATATTCAAATGAATTTACGTTGAATATCAAAGGGATACTAGATTAACAAAAGGCTCCATTAAGTATTGTGCAGATTTAAAGTGAGTTTACGACGAATTTTAAAATTTTACGTTATTGAAAGCCAACCAATCGGAAACCTGTTCAAGGCTAAGAATTAGCATTTTTTTTTTTTTTTTTTTTTAATTTTGAGTTTATATATTCTGGAAAATCTTTCTTTATAATTCTGGAATACAGATTCTTTCATGATTCTGGAGAAAAAAAGAATGCCAACCCACCTTTTCTCTGATTTTTTCAACGATCTCCCTAAATTTCATGCGGGCCACTTGGTCCATGGAGTCGTCCAAATTCCTCTTGCCTGCAAAAAATGCACGACATTTTTTTTTTTTTTTAAAGACAAACTAAAAGCAAAATAATCCTTACTTTTACATGGAAAGAATAACTTTTCTATAGAAGAAAACTATTATGGGAGAAGAAAAATGGGGGAGAAGCTCACCCAGTCCGAGCCTTTCCAGGATCTTCCTGAGGGCCTCCCTGGCCTTCTCCCGGATCTTCTGGAGGACCTCCCTGGCCTTGTCACCTTCCTCCTTGCCCAGCTCCTTCAGCTTGTTGCGCATCTCCTTCACCTGCGAGGGAAAAGCAACACTGCATGGTCAGCAACACTACGACTTGTAGAAAAGAATATTGCCTATTGCTAGAAAACAACTGGCAACTGGCATACCGATTACGGAGTACCCATGGGGATAGAGCCCTTAAGGCTCGTTCCCACAGAGGCGTGTGGCGGCGACGCGTCACGCGGCAGGGAAGATAATTTTTCGACCCGTTAACACCGAAGCTTCAGAAATCGCTTTACGCCTAGTGAAGTTCCAGTTACTTCTACTAGATGGCAGATCCACTATTAGCTCAATCAAGTTACATGGCGCGGCAAGCATTTGAGAGTTGGAAGTTGGACAACTCGAAGCGGTGGATTTCAACCGGTTTTAGGCGGACGCGGTGAGGCTAGTGATTGATCAACGCTTCAACGTCTCGCTTTTCTGTGGGAACGAGCCTTTAACCTCCTCATCTTAATTTACATATAAAATTTAAGATTATTAATAGACTGCTTAATAAGGTAAAAAAAAAAAAGTTTTTAAAAATTTAAAAATAGGTACTCTAAAAATTAAAAAATAAATAAAAAAAGTTAAATTTAAAATGAAACGATTTAAATTAAAAATTCTGTGCCATTAGGGACCCGTTGTAGATGCCATAAAAATATTGTTAAGATTAAAAATTATGAACGCGTGGTTACTAACAATCGTTGAAGGTAGGATTTGAACCTACGGCTGGAACATCCCAGGGGATTTCTAAAACAACGCCTAACTCACTCGGTCAAGACAACCTTGTGGGAGAAAGAGAAAAGTGAATAGTTATCGTTCCTTCTGACTGCGAGAAACACGCTATCCATCGTTGCGAGTGACAGTTGTTAGAAAATGGTTTGGTTGGGTTTACGGCTCTACTGTCATTTTATTCAATAAATCTAATTAAATGACAGAGAACGAACCGAAACATTTGACTTTGAAAACGCATAAAATTGCAGATATATTTATCAAATCAAGTACCACTACTACAGTACATCATTGTGCCTAGAGCTGAATTGCCTCTTTACAGTTTGGGAAGGATGTGTGTGAGAAGAAGTCTGATTGGGCTTCTGTGACACTCTACGGTCCTATGAGACCGGGACTTACGGCTTAAAGGGGATTCCGAACCACTGCAAACATCCGTGGCACCAGTGCTACTCAAACCCGAAACCTGTGACCCCGAGCACCAGAACGCTAGTCACTCGGCCATCAAGCCCCAAAAATTAAAGTACTATTAAAAAGTGTAGTAAAAGTACTATAAAAATAAGTAATTTTCTGTTCTAAATGATAGAGAAGTGCTCATGAAGTCCATTGAATTCTAGTGGAAATATGCACCAGATGAAATAATTGGTCAAAATTGGTTCAGGCGAATTCAAGAACAACGATTTTCATACAAAAAAAATGCCCAGCGATATAATAAAATTTAATGAACCAATACTGGTGAACGTTACAGACTGCAACGGATGCGAAATCGACAAGAAATCTTGCCACAAAATTAAAATAAAAATCGCCATAGTACGAGTCAAAAACGACGTCATTTTTCAACATATCATTTCTCGTCATGTTGAGAAGCGTTTTCAAAAATTTCCAACCTGCTCGTCGTACCGTGTTCTCCAGGCAGTGCTACTTCTGATGACCACTGTTTTTTTTTATGGTGCATGAATTGCAATTCTTTTCTTTTGTTCGGTTGGTCGCTGTACGGTCATGTTGTGCACACTTCAGGCTCATTAGAGCGGGACCTACAGTTTAACGTAGATTCCGAACCACTCCCGAATATCCATGCCACCGCCAGGATTCAAACCTGAAGTCTGTGATACCAAAGGCCAGAACTCTAGCCCATTGTCCATGAGGCCCTCAATTTTAAACCTCAATGCATAAAATAAAGGTTTAAATTTATGAAACTAGGACAAAGAAAATTTCCTTTAAATTTCCTAAATTTTGTAAAATTGAAATTGTGTTATTGCAGCAGCATGCTTTTTGGGATGGAGAGAAGAAATCACAGATTCAGAAAATCTGAAGGTTTATATTAAATCATTTTTCTCTTAACATTAAAAGTTTAGGTTTCTCATAGTAAAAATATTTATTTTTTTAATTTATATTCCTGTTTAAAATTCGGAACTTAACTGAAGATGTTGAAAATTTAAACAAAAATAAAAATATTTATTCGGATTATTTTTTATTATCTTAAAGTGATAAAGGTTTTACATCTGCTGTCGTTCTCAACATTATCTATGCAAGATAAATAAATTCGAACCAAAAAAACATTCTAGATAATATTGAAAAACTAGATATAAACAATTTTCATGTTTTTCATTTGTCATTATTATTATTATTATTATTTGGTTTACAGAGACGATACAAATTTTACTAATTCCGATCACATCCGATCTGTCTCTCCCAATGTTTTTATTTTTAACTTCTTTTTCCCCTAAATGCGATGTGTTCCTTTTGGATTTTCATTTTTGAAATTCCAGAGAAAAACAATTTGGCACGGTTCTTAAAATTCTCTAGGTATATTGATCTATAGGAAAACTATTAAAGCAACCCACTGCAACAATATCATGCTACATAATCGTAATTTGGCCGTTAAAAGACTTGTTTTGTAGGTTTATTGCTTGACTTAATGAAAGAGCTTTAAACATTCTTATATATTTTCTGGGGCAGCCTGATGGCGATTTGGCTAGCGCTCTGGTCTTTGGTTCGACAGGCTTCAGGTTCCAATCTTGGAGGTGGCATGCATGTTTGTGAGTAGTTCGGAATCCACGTTAAACTGTAGGTCCCGGTCTGATGAGCCCAAAGTGTGCACAAAATGGCTGTAGAGCGACGAACTAAACTATATATTTGCTGTCTGTTCCCTATAGCCATCTCTGATCGTTATCCACAGTTCAAACGAAGCGTTTAACAACTGCCAATGAGAAAATTCCTCGAAGATGACGTCACAAATGTACACCAATAAGACTTACGATGTGCATGAAGAGTGTGGATGCAATAAGCGCACAGCCATGTTTAGTTTCTACGAATCGGCAATGACTTTGACATCGTTCCCTCGGCTTTCTGTCATGATATCTAATGATACAATTGGCGATATGTTTATTTCTTTTGTAGTTAATTATTATATCAATGTTGGATGATTTTAAAAATTCGTTTATAATTCTACATGATTTAAATACGCAATGATATTTTTCTATTAGTATGAATTTGGTTTTCTGTCGATTTCTCGAGGTTTTGAAATGGCCCACCAATTTTCGGGAAAAGAAAAATAAAAATAAAAAATTTTTCGTTGTTTTATTTCGAATATTAGACCTTTTTTTTTTTTTTTTTTTTTCTTCATTTACTCAACTGCCCCATGGTGAACAAAGGCCGTCTGTCTATTGGCATAATTTCGTGACAAAAGGTATTTTATGCTTTCTTTTTACGAGGTAGGGTTATCAGCTCTATGTCCAATGCTCTACAATCATATTAGACCGAGACCTATGGCTTAGAGTGGATTCCGAACCACCCCAAACATCCATGGCACCGCCGGAACATGTCCCGAAACCTGGGAACAAAACTGCATGCGGTGTCTATTTTCATCACAGCCGCAGCAAATCGGTTTGATGTACATTGACTTGTGACGCACAGATGGGTGTGCGTACCACTGTCAACCAATTTTCGGGGGAAAAAAAATTTCTATTCTGCACATCGATTTGTAAAATAGCATTCCTCCCCCACCCACCACCCTTTCAAACAATAAAAATTTTCAAAGATTCAAGTTGAATCGTTACCCAATTCCTGTCTTACACTTAATATAGTAACCCTATTGCATTTAACATAAATATCCGTTAATTACAAATGTTCTATCTTTTAAACAGAATGTGCTTCATTTTTCATGTTTTGCAAAAAAAAAGCACCGTAGGGTCCCCTAACTAAACTAAACTTTACCATTGCATATGATTCTTTTAAGCATATTTACTTCAAATATCGAAGAATAAACATTTGTGATAAAGAGGAACTGATTTTCAGAAATGGATATATTAAAATTTAAAATTATCCGACATTTTGAAATACAATCCCCCATAGTGTGTCGTTCAAACCTTTGTCGTGTCAATATGAGAAATATCTCTGTGTAAATATTTTTTTTTTTTTCATTAAGGTAAAATTTCATGTAATTATTGTATCTGTTATCTATATTCTACGTGCGTCCGTGGAGAGGGGGGGGCGTGTTTGGTGGACCGGATGGGAATCCGATATGTACTACGGAATGACCCGTTTCCGGTGGGTGCAGGTCATTTGCCACAGCTGAAAGGGATATTTCTGCAAAGAGTTTTAATTGGCGGGGGCCATACGAAACTTCGTGCTAGATGTTTCGTTAAGAGCAACAGTTTACCAAAACTTTTTAAGACTCTTGTTATCTGTGCTTGGATATTTACGGATGGGGTGCGTTTGCCGAACGGAAAATGATTGACCTATAAAATCCACATCCATTTATTGACCTATAAAAAGAGAGTGTGCGAGACATCGAAGTGGAGAGAGATTGAAAGAGGAATCGATAGAGGACAAAATGGAGAAAAGACTGGAAACAGCGAATCAAAGGGTGAGAGCTGCCCCATTCCCGTAATGAAGTGCTAGAGGGCCCAGAACAGAAAAGATGGCCTGACGCGGTCTCCAAGTATCAGACCAAAACAAGAGCATTCTTGCAAGACACAAGAGTCCCATGAACGGTTAGCCCCTGCTACCACGACTTTGAACAGTGGTGCTAGACTTCATTCGTCATGAAGCCTTTGCGCCCGACTCACGGTTTCAACGAGTTTGCTGAAGATCCCTGGTTACAGCGTCATTTGAAAAGGAAGTTGCTCATCCATGCATATGGCCTCCCCTTCCCCCCGCCAATTAAAACACTTCTCAGTGATATTTCTTTCAGTCGCAGCTGTGGCAGAGGACTTACACACCCACAGGAATCGGGTCATTGCATTGAACATATCGGATTCCCATCCGGTCAGGGCTAGAGAACCAACAAACACTCCCTTCAAGGAACGCACATAGAATGTGGCATAACAGATGAATTTTAAAAATAATTATGTAAAGTTTTATCTTAATATATATATATATATATATATATATATATTCTAATGATGCTGGCAAATAGACCGTGATCTTCGCCACAAGGACTGCACCGATGTTACTCACTTTGCATTACCCAGGGGAGCGTGTAACTTGATGGTAAGCCACGGACGCGGAGTAACAATGCCCCCGCAGAGCTCTACGATCCTATTAGGACCGGGACCAACGGCTTAAAGTGGATTCCGAACCACTACAAACATCCATGGCAAAGCCGGGATGGGCGATGAGGATCCACCTCCGCGGGGTGCCCCCTGGTAACGTCACTTAAGACGGCTAGGAGATCCTCAGTCTCCTGCGGGGATGTGCGCGGCACGCTCTATAACGTGACGTTTCTTCCCCAGGTGTAATATTAACGCCCAGTAGAGGGCTGCCAAAAGTGTGTGTGTGGGGGGGTTGTACTTATTACATATCCCCCTATCCATGGAGCCGAATAAGGCGGTATCCCTCATAGCCTGTGGGGGGCGGGGGGTGCTGTCGTGCTTCATGTCATTCAGTTTACCGCATACCTTCGGGTGGGACGAGTTATATATATAGATATATACTCATAGATATTGCTCCTATTGACACGACACCTTTCGCTCGTTAGTATGCACGCTGCTTAAGAATAGATAACGGTATTTGCTTTTCGAGTGCAAACAGTAATACCAAGGAACAGACTAAGGTGCAATCAAAGGTTTAAAAGGTGGGCAAGAGAGAGTTTGCAGGGAAAGGGGGCCTCACCTTTTCGACGAGCTCTCGCCCCACTATCTTCCCGTTCTCCACGTGGTCCTTGAGTTTGGCGAGGAACTCCTTGAGCGCCTCCCGGATGGTGCGCCCCAGTTCGGTCTCCAGGTCATCGCCGATCCTGCAAAGGAAAGAAAGCAGCCCTTGTCAGCGAACAGAACTATTAGGGTGACATTGATTCTCTTTTGAGAATTCTCCCTTTCAAACAGGAACATAGAAGTTTGGTTGTCAAACATTTTACTTTTACCGAGAAAAGTTCCCAAAGTTAATAGAATCTTATTAAATGACCTTGGTCGGAAAATGCGCGAGGTTAAAAATAACATAATGAAAAATACTTCTTTTTATGATCAAAAATACTTCGACAGGCAATAATCAATTAATAATCAACAGACGCCGCGAGTCGATTCGAACCTTAGTCCTGCTGCACTCTACCCACCAACCCCTGTGTCATGACGCAAGAAGTATTGTTGATAGGAAGAAAAATTTAAATTTGATACTTTTACAGATTGGTTTATCCAGAAAACAAGAAATTTGTTAGGTGTACTCATAAAGACAAATCGTTTCAACAAAAGTATACTACTACCACAGGAAATAGCAAGATGGTTCGCGTTAGGGATGATGAGAAGGTTTGCTAGAATACTCACTGATCTACTTCGGGGTCGTTGAGCCCTAGGGCCCGTGACAGCGAGCCGGCCCTGACTGCGCCCTGCAAGAAACCGAGCACATTCTCGTCCACTGCAGAATCAGCCTCTGAAACACATGGAAAGCTATATTAGCAACTCTGTCGTGAGAGATATTCGACCTCGCGTCCTGAAACCCTCATTATTATTAAATTTCTACTATTATTTCACACTCCTCCTATATATTTTGTTCAAATTTTCAATCGTTCATAAAATAATTTTTATTCCTCCACTCAAGTTCACATACATCTTTTTGAACTTGTAATGGATGGTACATGATATTAATACAGTTTTCTCAAATATTAATTCAGTAATTAAATTTAATTCATTCATTTTAGTTTTTTTAGATTTAAGTTGCATATATCTACCAATAGATGGTACCCATTATGTAAGAGAAAAATTTCAACTTTATTTGTAAAGGACTTTTCTGCAATATAGTGAAAAAAAAGTAGGAATTGACTGTAAATTTTTTTTTATATTACTTGTTTTTATTTTCTTTCTACATTGCGAACATCCACCTCATGTATTAATGCAAAATACACACACTGTCCAAATCGCTATCGAGTCTCCTAGTGTTTGAAATCAGTGACTGCAAAACTTCCCCAGATTCGAACTTAATCCTTCCTTCTTCATACTTATGCTAGATAACGCTTTTTTTTTTACATCTATAGACTTCATATTTTATTTGTGTATTCCCGATATTGCATCGATGTTCGAAGACATTGCTTTTTCTGCTAACACGTACGTGCAATATATAAGGAAACCTAGAAAACTTAAACCAGATAGCCTGAGTGTCAATACGATACTGATAAATGAGGCTTTATCATTAACTGCCCTATCTGTAGGAAACATTCGCTGCAAGAAAGTCTTTTCCACTAGGCACCAAAAAGATCCCCGTTCCCTCCTTCGCATTCTGCGGTGGCAATGTAACAGCACCTCTCCTCTCATTATGCAAACCTGGGCAACATTGTATTCGTAACATGTCTTACATTTTAAATTCACTTATTTCGTTACTTCCAGAATAAAAAGTAAACCAGGGTGCTTTACACACACACGCCTTAACTATACAATAATAAGTATGTACATTTGCCAGACGAGGCGAAGAGTCCACTCACTTTGCAAGAAATCCGCGGCGGCAAAGCCCAGAAAGCAAAGCAACAGCACAAGTCTCATCCTGCCTGAAAAGAAATAAAGGAAACAAATTTAAAACCAAATGCTTATTTTTTTTTTTTTTGTTTTTTAAACATAGCTTCAATAATTTAGATACAAAATTTTCCGAAGAGAAACTGTCTATGCTTCGTACTTCTAAAAATTAATAAATGAAAATTCAATTATAAATTTTGGCACTTTATTCTTAAGTAATAATTTACCATAATTTAATAAAATAGAAAAAAAAAAAAAAAAAAGACCTGAAAAAATTTGGATCTTTTAATGTTGCTGTTCTAATGCAGCTGGCAATACAGAGACAGTTGAATCTGTATGTCATAAGAAAGGGCTGCACCAACGATACTCATTTAGCACTACCCAGGGGGCACGTGTAGCTATGCTACGGACGCGAGTCACACTACCCCCGCAACGCTCTACAATTCTATTAGACCTGGACTTACTGCTTAAAGTGGATTCCAAACCAATACAAGCATCTATGGCACCACCGAGACACTCGAACCCGAAATCTGTGGTACCGAGCGCCAGAGCGCTAACCACTCCGTCATTTAAATTAACTTATTAATTTATTTTAATTTTATAAATTCCTTTGTAAGTCCATTTTCCGAATGCATGAGCAAACTCCTTAAATTCGGTTACCGTGTTTTCTGTCTATAATCCAAGTAATGTACTTTTTAAAATTTATATAATATCGAGGGCCAGGTTTATAAATCGTTGAATACCATCTGTGAGCTCTGTTAAAAAAATAATTAAAAGAACTTTGTGTGAGAAAAAAAAAAAGAACAATCTTCTAAATGTAAAGAAATAACTGTATTTGGATGATTTAATTTTTAAGGATTTTGTTACTCTCCATATTACCGTAAGAGTCTTTAATCCGGCATGCTCGGAGCCATGACCGTGCCGGATGATCAATTTTGCTGGAATATCAACCGTCAGTATACAGAGTGATTGTAATCAAGTTCCACTTTCAAAATGCTTTGAAAAAGAACCCCTCGTCACAATGAGTTCACATTTGAACTGAAGATACTTGAAGAAAGGGAAACGATACGGCATCAAAAAAAGTTCCAAAGTGTATTCATAGATGTCACTGTAAGCGGCCTAAGGAAAGTGAATTCGGCTGCCAGGGATATTTTGAGTCGAAATCACAGTTGCACATTCAACCAACTGTAGTGTTCAATGGGCTTAATTGTTTCGGTATTTGATTTAAACAATGGTTTCCAAGTCATTCCACAGTTGTGGCACTGTGGGTGAAAAGCCTATCCACCACGGCAAGGTCGTACCCAATTGGATGGGAAAAATCGTGGAAGTTTTTTGATGCCGTACCGTTTCCCTCTTCTTCGAATATCTTCAGTTTAAATTGGAACTCATTGTGACCAGAAGTTATTTTTTGACGGCATTTTGAAAGGACTTTAATTACAATCACCCCGTATTTTAAAGAGAAATATAAAAGTGAAAAGCACTTTGAATAAAATGTAAACATTTAAGAACGTATACATATTAAACGAGAGACATGTTGTTGTTGTTTCTTATCCCACTTTGTTGACTTAATCTAGAATCAAGCCCACGAACCCGTATGGGCTCCATCCATGAGTAAAAGAAGAGTGCAGCTTCCGTTGTGATGGAGCACCCGTAGGTACAAGTCTGGCTTGGCTCCATGACGCTCTTACCGTCATACGAAACAGCAGCCTACGGCTTAAAGTGAATTCCGAACCGCTACAAACATCCGTGACCTTCGAACTATACAAAAACCTTCCGTGTTTTATTTCCTGGGACAAAATAAATCGCTATGGCGGTATGCCCTCCCATTAGAGGACAGAAAAGTATGAATACCTTAAGATAATATTGATTTTTTGCATACCGTATTTCGGACGTCGAGTTAGCTTTTCTCCCAGCAGCGCATGCTCATAGGAAACATTATTACAGATACGCATGCGCAATTTCCTATGAGCAGGCGCGCTAGGGAGAAAAGCTAACCGACGTCCGAAATACGGTATGCAAAAACTCTCTATTGTCTTTGTGAATGTTTGTTGAAAAATGCTGTGGTACAAAGAGGGTACAACGAGCACACCTCCTCCCGATGGGATGCACCCTGAATAAACCTAAATGTGCCACACATTTGCCATTCCAATGACAAATGATTTAGGTCAGACCCCCTCCCCCCACATTCAAAAATAAGAGCACATTTTTATGTCTTGACCTATCAGCGTGTCCCAAAATTTGGTTAAATTCTAAATGGCTTTTGCTGCGTAGGACATTTGAAGCAAGTCATAGATTCACTGTAACCATATCACATATGGTTAAAAACTGTCGCTCTACGGTCATCTTGTGCACATTTTAGGCTCATTAGACCTACAGTTTAACGTGGTTCCGAACCACTCACAAACATCCACGCCATCGCAGATTCGAACTGCGATGACGGAGGGATTCGAACCTGAAGCCTGTGGTACCAAAGGTCAACACGCACACCCATTGACCATCAGGCCCCTAAAAACTGTGAGAAGTGCGTGGCATTTCTTAAAAATAGTTTATTTTTCTAAGCTATCTAAAAAGAATAGAAAATACACTTCAAAAAATTTAATTAGCTCGGCTGATGTACAGGTTACGCATAAACTTTCGAATTTAATGTAATAACTAAACGAATAACAGAAATCATGAAAATAAAGAAATAGAACGATTTTTTCTTTTATTGAAAAATCTCATTTTCGCTTTGAAATAAAATTGCCTTTGCTTTCACCAGACGATCTTTTACTACAATTTTAAATTACTTACTTAAATAATTTTAGCTCGCGAAAGAAATTTAAAATAAACATTATGCATAAAAACTTGTGAAAGAAATTTAGGGATTATCTTATGTATAAAGGGGCTGATGGCCGAGTTACTAGCGCTACGTGCCATGGATGTGTAATGGTTCGAATCCACTTTTAAACCGTAGGTCCGGGTCTAATATGGCTGTAGAGTGTTGGGCAAAAGGCTGGCAACCCTACCCCGTAAAATGAAAAACATCTTCCGTCTTGAAATATGTCAGTATACAGAAGGCCTTGGTCCACGATGGAGCTCTTATTGTAGATTAATACGGAGATACTTGGCCCTTTTTTTTAAAAAGAATTAATTATTTAATTAAATTATAAAATAAAAAATAACCAGAATTTAAAAAGTGTAGATGTTGATGAAATCAGTTGCATGTAATAAATTAAAAAAATAAATAAATAAATAAAAAGGAGCAAAGGTTAAATTAGGCTTTTTTCATCTAGGCAGTTGTAGGTAATAAATCAGTCAGAGGAGAAAATCGTCAGGACGAGGAATTAATTTAAAACATTTAGAACAGTGCGAAGTCTTTTGCTATGTTTGCGGGAAGAAATATCATAATCATAATTTTGTAGGGTATTTAAAACAGGGATATTGATGTTTCGCATATCATTATAGAATTGAGTAGAAATTTTGTGAGCAAATTGTCTTAAACTTGGAATCGAGAGAGCTCGTCGAACCAGGTACCAGGATTAATTCGTTAACATTTTGAGAGTTTTGTTCTCAAGCCTTTGAATAATTTCAAAATTTGTGCGTGCAACAGAACCCCAAACTGGGCTTGCATAAGCTAATACTGGACGAAGATAAGAGAGATATATTAGAAATTTGAGATTAAGAGGTAAAGCTGAATTTCTATTGATTAAAGGATAGAGAATTCTAAATTGGGTGTTGAATTTATTTCTAAGGTTGTAGATATGCGATCTGTAATTAAGTTTACTATCAAGGATAATTCCTAAGTACTTCGTTTCTTTAGACCAGGTGATATAATTATTGTATATTTTAATATTAGGAGGGCTATAGGATTTTTGCAAGTGAAAAGAACTGCTTCAGTCTTGTCTACATTAAATTTTATCTTCCAGTTAATGAGCCATTTTTCTAAATCAATGATATAATTTTGCAAATTTTCCTGGATGGTGCAAGTTTTTCGGTCTTGCGTTAAGATTGCAGTGTCGTCAGCATACAGACTAATTTTGATATTGTTCTTTTTGTGGAATATCGTTGATAAAGATATTATAGAGGAAAGGAGCTAGAATAGAGCCCTGGGGCACACCAGCATGAATATCACGAATTGAGGAATCAGTATTCCCTACTGCGACAACAAAGTGTCTGTCTGAAAGATAGTTACGAATTACTTGAATCAAATAAGGAGAGAAAGTGTAAGAAATGAGTTTGTAAATCCAGTCCATTAATCCAGACTCTAGCCTTGGCCACATCAAGAAAAATTGCAGCAGTTTCATATTTCCAGGTAAATCCTTCAGCAACAGTTTATGTGAGATTGCCACGATGGAGCAGTTGTACCGATAATGATGTATAAAAGAACCCGTGAAAGAAATCAAAAATAGAAACAAAATTCAAAGTGGCCAAGGACAGGAAAAAATCCAGCTATCCAAAACAATGTCTATAATTTTATTCGTACTAAGAAAATAATTTTCAGGAAACACGTCTACAATTACTAAACATCTTTATTAGTTTAGATAAAGTATTCAATAAACATTCTTTATTCAAAAATTAAAGTATTTGAGTGAAAATTTAAATAATGTAGTTAAGTTTTAAAAGCAATTTTTTGATTTCATTCTTATTTTTATAAGGCACGAGATGTGTTTGTCTGTTTATGTTTTTTTTAGATTTAAAAAAATTATACTATTTAAAAGTTTAATTTGTGATTTTTTTTTAATCTGGTGCATAATCAAAAAGCACGAGAAATTCAACTTAAAAATATTACTAAAATTATTATTATTATTATTGTTATTAAGTAAATAAAAGCTTTATTTATTTACTTTTCTTTAAACTTCCGCAGTCAAACTATTCAATTCAAAAAGTCGTCTGCAAAAGAATTACAAAAGGGAAATGACGTCATAGTTTTCGTTGCATTCTTAATCATTTTTGTGATTTTTTTTTATTTATATTTAAATTGGTTTTAATTTTTTTTCATTATGAAAATAACTCATAAATATTTTTCAATGAAGGAGATTAACGATGGTCTTGATATTAATATAGTAAGTATTTTATGTATCTGTGATTGTGTTCATTTTTTTTTTATCTTTTTATTTCATTTTAAAACTTGTATTAAAATTTAATTTTTAATTCTAAATTTCATTTTATTTACATTTACATTTTATTTTGGTATAACGAAACAAATTAAATAATTGTGTATATTATTTATGTCGTCTTACTTTAAATATATAAAAAATATAAGTTTTTATCAATTAGGAATATTTATTCGGTAAAAATCTAGAAATCTGTACCCTTTGTGCCAAATGCATCACCAGGATGCCAAGTCGCCAAGTAAACATAGAAATGAATGCTCCAGATAGTTTTCGTCGTAAAATGGTATTACGCCAAAATCCTTGTCTGGAATGCCAAATCGCCAAGTAAACAAACAAAATGGCTGCCAAAGTTCGAAGATTGCAAAAACTCTTATTTCACCAAAATCCAACGCCAAACATTTCTCCAACATTAGTAGCCAAACAGCTATTAAGCCAAACTTTTTCACTCCTCACATTTTTGTTTTTTGAATGGATTTTACGCCAAAAGTTAATGCTTTATCGCCAAATTTTTATCACAAAAAAATTGTATTCCCTGAATATTTTTGTGCCAAATACTATCGTTTTTACATTGAAAATATAACACTATTATGCCAAAAATAATAATGTCTAAATTGTCTTAACGACAATTTGTATCGCTTTATCGAAAAAAGTTTACCACTATTGTGGCAAAATTTTAATGTTTTCTTTTTATGCCATATATTGGTTGAAATCTAGAATACTGTACCCCTGAGGAAATCGCTACTCTTGCAATCCGAAATATTTATCCAATTTCGTTCAGGTTACAATACTCTAGAGCAGGGGGTCTCCAAACTTTCCAGCCTTAGGGCCATACTGTTTACTACAGTAAGTACCAAGGGCCACAACCATTTTAGTTTTTCTGCCATTATCTATAATTTCTAGACCAGTCGCCGAGTACGCTCTCTGAGCAAGCATATACTTGCTAACTACAAACTATTGTCAGTGAAAAATCACAATTACTCAAACTTATAGTATTTTTTTACAAGTGGATACCCCACGGTTTCATTCGCTTTCATTTAGCTTTTCCGTTCCTGAGAGATTTTCTGGATAAAAATCATATGTTCGATTCAGGATATATGCATTCCAAACATCGATATGCATACATATGCGATACTCTTTACCCCAACATAACTACCGAGGGTAGCCGCGGGATGTTCACTAGTTTATAATGTTAGTGGGATTCATTTCAATTATTTGTTAGTTGTCATGCTTAAGGTAAATTTTCTGCGTATTATGCTTGTCATTAAGCTTTACCTAGCAAGTCAATAAAACCGAATTATTATATATATACATATATATATTATATTATATATTATATATATACATATGCGATACTCTTTTACACCAACATAACTACCGAGGGTAACCGCTGGATGTTCACTAGTTGATAATGTTAGTGGGATTCATTTCAATTATTTGTTAGTTGTCATGCTTAAGGTAAATTTTCTGCGTATTATGCTTGTCATTGCTTTTTACCTAGCAAGTCAATAAAACCGAGTTATTATATATATACATATATATATTATATTATATATTATATATATACATATGCGATACTCTTTACCCCAACATAACTACCGAGGGTAACCGCGGGATGTTCACTAGTTTATAATGTTAGTGGGATTCATTTCAATTATTTGTTAGTTGTCATGCTTAAGGTAAATTTTCTGCGTATTATGCTTGTCATTAAGCTTTTACCTAGCAAGTCAATAAAACCGAGTATATATATATATATACATATTATATATTATATATATACATATGCGATACTCTTTACCCCAACATAACTACCGAGGGTAGCCGCGGGATGTTCACTAGTTTATAATGTTAGTGGGATTCATTTCAATTATTTGTTAGTTGTCATGCTTAAGGTAAATTTTCTGCGTATTATGCTTGTCATTAAGCTTTACCTAGCAAGTCAATAAAACCGAGTTATTATATATATACATATATATATTATATTATATATTATATATATACATATGCGATACTCTTTACACCAACATAACTACCGAGGGTAACCGCTGGATGTTCACTAGTTGATAATGTTAGTGGGATTCATTTCAATTATTTGTTAGTTGTCATGCTTAAGGTAAATTTTCTGCGTATTATGCTTGTCATTAAGCTTTACCTAGCAAGTCAATAAAACCGAGTTATTATATATATACATATATATATTATATTATATATTATATATATACATATGCGATACTCTTTACACCAACATAACTACCGAGGGTAACCGCTGGATGTTCACTAGTTGATAATGTTAGTGGGATTCATTTCAATTATTTGTTAGTTGTCATGCTTAAGGTAAATTTTCTGCGTATTATGCTTGTCATTAAGCTTTACCTAGCAAGTCAATAAAACCGAGTTATTATATATATACATATATATATTATATTATATATTATATATATACATATGCGATACTCTTTACACCAACATAACTACCGAGGGTAACCGCTGGATGTTCACTAGTTGATAATGTTAGTGGATTCATTTCAATTATTTGTTAGTTGTCATGCTTAAGGTAAATTTTCTGCGTATTATGCTTGTCATTAAGCTTTACCTAGCAAGTCAATAAAACCGAGTTATTATATATATACATATATATATTATATTATATATTATATATATACATATGCGATACTCTTTACACCAACATAACTACCGAGGGTAACCGCTGGATGTTCACTAGTTGATAATGTTAGTGGGATTCATTTCAATTATTTGTTAGTTGTCATGCTTAAGGTAAATTTTCTGCGTATTATGCTTGTCATTAAGCTTTTACCTAGCAAGTCAATAAAACCGAGTTATTATATATATACATATATATATTATATTATATATTATATATATACATATGCGATACTCTTTACACCAACATAACTACCGAGGGTAACCGCTGGATGTTCACTAGTTGATAATGTTAGTGGGATTCATTTCAATTATTTGTTAGTTGTCATGCTTAAGGTAAATTTTCTGCGTATTATGCTTGTCATTAAGCTTTACCTAGCAAGTCAATAAAACCGAGTTATTATATATATACATATATATATTATATTATATATATATATATACATATGCGATACTCTTTACACCAACATAACTACCGAGGGTAACCGCTGGATGTTCACTAGTTGATAATGTTAGTGGATTCATTTCAATTATTTGTTAGTTGTCATGCTTTAAGGTAAATTTTCTGCGTATTATGCTTGTCATTGCTTTTACCTAGCAAGTCAATAAAACCGAATTATTATATATATACATATATATATTATATTATATATTATATATACATATGATACTTTTTACACCAACATAACTACCGAGGGTAACCGCTGGATGTTCACTAGTTGATAATGTTAGTGGGATTCATTTCAATTATTTGTTAGTTGTCATGCTTAAGGTAAATTTTCTGCGTATTATGCTTGTCATTGCTTTACCTAGCAAGTCAATAAAACCGAGTTATTATATATATACATATATATATTATATTACATATATTATATATATACATATGCGATACTCTTTTACACCAACATAACTACCGAGGGTAACCGCTGGATGTTCACTAGTTGATAATGTTAGTGGGATTCATTTCAATTATTTGTTAGTTGTCATGCTTAAGGTAAATTTTCTGCGTATTATGCTTGTCATTAAGCTTTACCTAGCAAGTCAATAAAACCGAAATTATTATATATATACATATATATATTATATTATATATTATATACATACATATGATACTCTTTACACCAACATAACTACCGAGGGTAACCGCTGGATGTTCACTAGTTGATAATGTTAGTGGGATTCATTTCAATTATTTGTTAGTTGTCATGCTTAAGGTAAATTTTCTGCGTATTATGCTTGTCATTAAGCTTTACCTAGCAAGTCAATAAAAACCGAGTTATTATATATATACATATATATATTATATACATACATATGCGATACTCTTTTTACCCCAACATAACTACCGAGGGTAACCGCGGGATGTTCACTAGTTGATAATGTTAGTGGGATTCATTTCAATTATTTGTTAGTTGTCATGCTTAAGGTAAATTTTCTGCGTATTATGCTTGTCATTAAGCTTTACCTAGCAAGTCAATAAAACCGAGTTATTATATATATACATATATATATTATATTATATATTATATATATACATATGCGATACTCTTTACACCAACATAACTACCGAGGGTAACCGCTGGATGTTCACTAGTTGATAATGTTAGTGGGATTCATTTCAATTATTTGTTAGTTGTCATGCTTAAGGTAAATTTTCTGCGTATTATGCTTGTCATTGCTTTACCTAGCAAGTCAATAAAAAAAAAAAAATTATATATATACATATATATATATATATATATATATATATATACATATGCGATACTCTTTACACCAACATAACTACCGAGGGTAACCGCTGGATGTTCACTAGTTGATAATGTTAGTGGGATTCATTTCAATTATTTGTTAGTTGTCATGCTTAAGGTAAATTTTCTGCGTATTATGCTTGTCATTGCTTTACCTAGCAAGTCAATAAAAACCGAGTTATTATATATATACATATATATATTATATATATATTATATATATACATATACTACTCTTTACACCAACATAACTACCGAGGGTAACCGCTGGATGTTCACTAGTTGATAATGTTAGTGGGATTCATTTCAATTACTTGTTAGTTGTCATGCTTAAGGTAAATTTTCTGCGTATTATGCTTGTCATTAAGCTTTACCTAGCAAGTCAATAAAACCGAATTATTATATATATACATATATATATTATATTATATATTATATATATACATATGCGATACTCTTTTACCCCAACATAACTACCGAGGGTAACCGCTGGATGTTCACTAGTTGATAATGTTAGTGGGATTCATTTCAATTATTTTGTTAGTTGTCATGCTTTAAGGTAAATTTTCTGCGTATTATGCTTGTCATTAAGCTTTACCTAGCAAGTCAATAAAACCGAGTTATTATATATATACATATATATATTATATACATATATACATATGCGATACTCTTTACACCAACATAACTACCGAGGGTAACCGCTGGATGTTCACTAGTTGATAATGTTAGTGGGATTCATTTCAATTATTTGTTAGTTGTCATGCTTAAGGTAAATTTTCTGCGTATTATGCTTGTCATTGCTTTACCTAGCAAGTCAATAAAACCGAGTTATTATATATATACATATATATATATTATATATTATATATATACATATGCGATACTCTTTACACCAACATAACTACCGAGGGTAACCGCGGGATGTTCACTAGTTGATAATGTTAGTGGGATTCATTTCAATTATTTGTTAGTTGTCATGCTTAAGGTAAATTTTCTGCGTATTATGCTTGTCATTAAGCTTTACCTAGCAAGTCAATAAAACTGAGTTATTATATATATACATATATATATTATATTATATATTATATATATACATATGTTTACACCAACATAACTACCGAGGGTAACCGCTGGATGTTCACTAGTTGATAATGTTAGTGGGATTCATTTCAATTATTTGTTAGTTGTCATGCTTAAGGTAAATTTTCTGCGTATTATGCTTGTCATTAAGCTTTTACCTAGCAAGTCAATAAAACCGAGTTATTATATATATACATATATATATTATATTATATATACATATGCGATACTCTTTTACACCAACATAACTACCGAGGGTAACCGCTGGATGTTCACTAGTTGATAATGTTAGTGGGATTCATTTCAATATTTGTTAGTTGTCATGCTTAAGGTAAATTTTTCTGCGTATTATGCTTGTCATTAAGCTTTACCTAGCAAGTCAATAAAACCGAATTATTATATATATACATATATATATTATATTATATATTATATACATACATATGCGATACTCTTTACACCAACATAACTACCGAGGGTAACCGCGGGATGTTCACTAGTTGATAATGTTAGTGGGATTCATTTCAATTACTTGTTAGTTGTCATGCTTAAGGTAAATTTTCTGCGTATTATGCTTGTCATTAAGCTTTACCTAGCAAGTCAATAAAACCGAGTTATTATATATATACATATATATATTATATACATACATATGATACTCTTTTACACCAACATAACTACCGAGGGTAACCGCGGGATGTTCACTAGTTGATAATGTTAGTGGGATTCATTTCAATTACTTGTTAGTTGTCATGCTTAAGGTAAATTTTCTGCGTATTATGCTTGTCATTAAGCTTTACCTAGCAAGTCAATAAAACCGAGTTATTATATATATACATATATATTATATTATATATATATATATACATATGCGATACTCTTTACCCCAACATAACTACCGAGGGTAACCGCTGGATGTTCACTAGTTGATAATGTTAGTGGGATTCATTTCAATTATTTGTTAGTTGTCATGCTTAAGGTAAATTTTCTGCGTATTATGCTTGTCATTAAGCTTTACCTAGCAAGTCAATAAAACCGAGTTATTATATATATACATATATATATTATATACATATTATATATATACATATGCGATACTCTTTTTACACCAACATAACTACCGAGGGTAACCGCTGGATGTTCACTAGTTGATAATGTTAGTGGGATTCATTTCAATTATTTGTTAGTTGTCATGCTTAAGGTAAATTTTCTGCGTATTATGCTTGTCATTAAGCTTTACCTAGCAAGTCAATAAAACCGAGTTATTATATATATACATATATATATTATATTATATATTATATATACATATGCGATACTCTTTACACCAACATAACTACCGAGGGTAACCGCTGGATGTTCACTAGTTGATAATGTTAGTGGGATTCATTTCAATTATTTGTTAGTTGTTATGCTTAAGGTAAATTTTCTGCGTATTATGCTTGTCATTAAGCTTTACCTAGCAAATCAATAAAACCGAGTTATTATCATTCTGTGTTTTTCATTCAACTTATTACAGCAACAATAAGCTATTAGCTATCGCGGACCGGATTGATGACACTGGCGGGCAGTAATTTGGAGACCCCTGCTCTAGAGAAATAAGCAACTTCTTTTTTACGGACAATGTACTGATCATTTATTTAATTATGCAATTTGTTATTTCTTCTTTTCCAGATAGTATAATGACTTTGACAAAGTAACATGATATAACGTTACTTTGATTGTGATTTGCTGAATTTTTATTTAAAATAAATAAGAACAGAAACATATAATTTTTTCATAATTATTCTGAGATAATATACATTATTCGAAGAATATTCTTATAAAATTACATCGGTCACTAGTACAGAATTATAAACAATTGTTATAATGGTGTGTCACTCATAAAAATACGAAACAAACAACCAAAAATATTTTTTTACTTTTTTTATATAGCTTATATTTAATTATCCAATAATTAATTTTTTAATGTTGTTGGCATAGTTAAGGTTTTAATGGTTTTTTAAAAAAGGTAATGTTACTTTTTAATTATAGAACATTAGTTTATGAATGAAAACACCACTCAAACGCATTAAAGTTTTTAGTGGTTTTGTGATGTTTTCCCAGTTTTCTTGATTCATTTGATATGACTATGCAAGAACAGGTTTTAGTGATAACCTCACTAAAAAGATCATTTCCATCTCCAGAATATCAGCATAAAATGTAAATTATTCTCTAGTTTCTTTTTTCTTTCTTTTTTTTTTAATAATATTGTTTTATCATTCCGCATCATAAACAACATTTTTTTTTCAATAATAGCGATGCATTTTAGCATAATAGAAATTTATAAATTAAATAACAAGTTGATTTATAAATTAAATGTGAGTTAGCAAAACAAAATTCCACATAATAATTGGCCGTTAAAGCGATAAAATTTGGCGTAAAAGTAGTTTAGGAATAACATTTCGCTTAGTGATAAAAATTCAGCAATAAAACAATAAATTTTGACATAAAAGCAATTTAGGAATAAATTTTCCTATAATAGTGATACATTTTATGTTAAAGTGATAAAATTTGCCATAAAAGCAATTTAAGGAATAAAATTTGAAGTAATAGCTATTTGGCAAATAATGTTGGTGTAATAGCGTTTTTTTGGCGATGGTGATTTGGTAAAATAGCGTTTTTACAACGATAACTAACTTCGGGAGCCAATTTGTTTGTTTACTTGGCGACTTGGCATCCTAGTGATGGATTTTGGCGTAATATCGTTTTACCACGAAAATTGACTGCGGCAATTATTATGTTTGTTTGCTTGGCGATTTGGTATCATAGGTGATATATTTGGAGCAAAGAGTACATGACTCTAGATTTTAAAAATTTGTTTTAGTGTTCGTGAAATTTATCTTTATTAATGAGAAATAATAGTGATTTTGTGTGTGTATGTGTGTAATTGATTAGTATAAACCAATTCACCTGAAAAACCAATTGATTACTGATTTACTACTTTAAATTTTCTAGGTTTTTCCAAGCGCTAATTTACGTTTTTAATTGCATGTTCCTTATATTTTCTGCATATATTGTTGTATTAAAATATTATCAATCCCAAATATATAATCTCAAAAAATATTAGGCCGCCTTGTAAAATTTTATGTTATTACATTGAATAATTTTTATCTTAATTGCTTTGCACTGGATATTTTTTAATTAAATTTATGAAAGTAAACATATTTCACTTTACTAAAGTTGGCCAAGTCAAGTTATAACAGCTAGTTAAAATATATAGTATAGTATTTTTGAATAATAAAGTTCATTTAAACTAAATTCTCTTTTAAGTTTATAAAAAAAAAGTATTAATTTTAAAAATAATTTAATGCCAATATTAAATATTAAAAAGATTTTTTCTTTCAAATCTCAAATAAAACAGGTCTATCTATAAATTTATGAATATATATATATATATATATATATATATAAGTTACCAAAAATAATTCATGTTCCTTTTACTGCATATATTCATTAATTGCAGAGCTCATAAACTAGTTTTTTTAAATATTTAATAAACCAAATACTTTATTTTTTTTAATAAAAAGTATTCGGATTATTAAATATTAATATATTGTTAATAATAATATTAATAATAATTATTAATATAATATAATATATTAATAAAATATTGTTATTATATATTAAAATTAATGTATTGTTTCATTCAAAACAGGCTTGATTACAATGGCATAATTACAATTAATATGTAGTACAAAAACGACATAGTACAACTAGTGTATATAGATAGAGGCCTGAATAGTAAACACGGAGACTGATCGAGCATTTAAAAATTTTGTTAAAAAAATGTCAATGTTTTCAATACAAAATTTTAAAATAAACTTTTATAATATTTAATTAATTTATATTATAGTGTATCCTCCTACAAAATGTCACATGTGTATAACATTTAAAAAACAAACACACTTTGGGCGTCCACTGTCCCTTTAAAAATGTTTGTCCAGTTGAGCTTATATTAAAATATGCAAGAATCGACTTACCTGTGTATGTTATCCAAAGATGTAAACGCACTTTGGCTATTCGGGATATATATCAAGAGCGTCTTTATCTTAGGACACGTGGATCTGGGAAACGGGCAGACGTTCCTCCTCGAGAAATGGAACAGATGGCATCGAAAACTGAAAACGATTCCGGTTTTTCCTTTTTTATTCCAGAAAAGTAGGGGGAGATGCGTCTTTTTTAAGACGGTGTTTTTCAAATTTTACTTCCTTTCCGTCTTAATAAGGAAAAATTATTTTCCATACCTTATGTATCATTCCATGTTATAACATTGATGTTTTATTCAGTTTATTCCATGTTATAGCATTGATGTTTTATTCAATTTATTCCATGTTATAACGTTGATGTTTTATTCAGTTTATTCATTACAACATTTCTGTTTTATTCGTTTTATTCCCCGTTATAATACTGATGTTTTATTCAGTTTATTCCATGTTACAACACTGATGTTTTATTCGGTTTATTCCACGTTATAGCATTGATGTTTTATTCAGTTTATTCCATGTTGTAAGGTTGCTGTTTTATTCAGTTTATTCTATGTTATAACATTGCAGTTTTATTCAGTTTATTCATTATAACATTGCTACTTTATTCATTTTATTCCGTGTTATAATACTGATGTTTTGATTCAGTTTATTCCAGGTTATAGCATTGCTACTTTATTCATTATATTCCGTGTTGAATAAAATACTGATGTCCCATAACTGAATAAAATACTGATGTTTTATTCAGTTTATTCCAGGTTATAGCATTGCTACTTTATTCATTATATTCCGTGTTGAATAAAATACTGATGTCCCATAACTGAATAAAATGCTGATGTTTTATTCAGTTTATTCCAGGTATAACATTGCTGTTTTATTCAGTTTATTCCCTGTTATAGTAATGATATTTTTTATTCAGTTTATTTCATGCGAACACTACAGGAACAGCAGCTTTTAAAGAATGTTAAAATATCCAGAATTTGAATAGTTAAAAGTAAAGTTTATTGCTCTACAATGCAAACTATTTTTTTTTATAAATTCAGTCATGAACAACAGATGGCGCAGCCAGCGCTGACGTCATGTAGATGACGCAACCGAGCTGCACTAATACCCCATATAGTATGCTACGGGGCAGACATAGAGGAGAACGAGCTATGCTTGTTTACGAAGAGAGGTGTGGCTCTTTTAAAAGAAATGCCTTTAAAGTACTCTATTGGAAGTAAAAAGTATCTTATTTGTTGTTGAGTGTGTTTATTCATCTAAAGAAAAGAAATAAATGAAAAAAAAAAAAAAAATACTAAAAGGCAATACAAGTCACACGAACTTGAGTTGAGCAGTTCTTGAATTTGTAGTACAATTTTATTATGATTATTAATAATTTCAAGGTCAATTTTTGATAAAATAAGTCATTTTTTGTACCCATACAATTTTTTTTTTAATACTTCATATTAGCAGAACCCGGCATACGTTGTCCTTATACTTTGCTAAAAAAAAGCATTGTAGAAAATGCCTATCGGGAATCTATTCTCCATGTTCCAATAGAGGCGCCTACTCATTTTCTTGGATATCGTTGGAGCGGTCTATAAGAGGAAATGCCGCTGTACCCTCTGGTGGCAAGTCACACTAAAGAGGAGAGCGCGAACCTATTTTCCATACTTGAATGCAGAGTATGACCCATTTTCATAGAGATGGGTATAGAAGTGGATAGACTGCAGCACCCTCTGATGGTGACTTGCAACAAAGGGGGTAGCCCAAAATCATTCTCATTGTTTTTGTGAAACACACACAAAAAAATGTCATCAAAATCGGTCCAGCCGTTTAGGAGGAGTTCAGTGACACGTACAGAAGAATCGGTTGCAACCCCACCCTAGCGAGTCAATGATGAATCTAAACCATCCAGGGTCCCACTCAAACACACATAAAAATTTCATCCAAATCGGGGAAATCGTTTAAAATAAGTTCAGTGACAAACACATGTATAGCAGAATTATATATATAAAAGATAAGTGAGTCTTTGGTGTTCACTCTCATCATTTACAACAGTTGTCATTTTCAAAATTTGCATTTTATTTACAATTTTCTGCTTTTATTTTAGCTTTGCTGATCGAAATAATGTCCCCGTTGGAACCACGTTATTATTCACTTCTTTTTATGAATTGGGTGAATCATGAAAAGGAAATTGGGGCCTGATGGTAGAGTGGCTGGCACTCGGTACCACAGATTTCGGGTTCGAATCTCGACAGTGCCATGGTTGTGCCACTTTAAGCCGTAGGTCCAGGTCTAATAGGATCGTAGTGGGGATAGTGTGACTCGCGCCCGTAGCATACTCTTCAAGTCCCCCTGAATAGTCCTAAATGAGTAACAGCGGTGCAGGTCATGCTGATGGCATAAGGATAAACTGTCTCTGTATTGACAGCTGCATTAGAACAACAACAATTTGGAGAAAAATTCATTCTCTTATTCGTTTCGAATTTTTTTTTTAATGTGTTTTGAAATGCTTCGAATTTAAAATAATATATATATACACTTTCAGAATTTCAGTAAATATTCTTTTTTCGAAGCTTTTCAGAACACTAAATTTAAAAAAATAATAATAATAATTCTAGGTTTAATAGCGAAGCAATTTTTTTCCTAATTTCATCCTTTTTTTTTCATTTGTAAATAGAAGATTTGTTTTATATTACACTCATGTCCATAAATTAAGGATAATGAAGTTCAGGCAAAGAAAGAGACAGAAGCAAAACAAATTTGACTTATTTGTAAAGTCTATTTATTAAACAAAAGGTAAAGAGCAAAAAAGATGCTATATGTTTGACATAACTAATAAAAATTACGATTTTTACTCCCTGGAGCAAATTTCAAAAAAAGAACCTATTTACAAAAACAGTATAACATGGTTAGTATGATGGTTAATATGGAGTATGTCTCCCGGACGATGCAATTCAGGCCTTACAACGCCTAGGCATGCTGAGTATCAAATTATCAATCTGATCTTGGGGAATATTACACCACTCATCAAGCAATGCCCTCCGAAGTTCCGGTTGACAGGTGGGAGGAGGTTGACGGGCTGTAATTCGTCGGCCAAGCATATCCCACACATGCTCTATTGGATTCAGTCCGGTGAGTATGCTGGCCAATCCATACGGGTGATATCCTCCAATTGAAGTCATTCGTCTACAATGTTTGCACGGTGAGGATGGGCGTTGTCATCCATAAACAGAAATTCAGCACCCATGGCGCCTCGAAACAAACGTACATGTTGCTCCAGAATGACATCCCGATAGATGTGGCCAGTTCTGGAACCAAGAATAATTCCTCCCCAAATGAACCATCCTGTACCACCGTAACGGTGTCGTTCAATGGTGTTCTCTTGGTGGTAATGGGTACCTGGCGCTCTCCATATGAGAGTCCGGCGAGAATCAGACTGCAAACTAAACCTGGACTCGTCGGAAAACATCACACAAGACCACTGTTGCGGTGTCCATAATGCATGCTCTCTACTCCAGGTTAATCGCAGGCGACAGTGAGTTGCGGTAAGTGGAACACATCTGACAGGCCTACGAGCATATAGACCAATGTGCCCTAAGCGTCTGTACACGGTCTGCCTTGAAACTGTCGTACCGGTAGCTGAAGAGAGTTGACGAGACAGGTCTGATGCTGTGCTCCGTCTGTTTCTTTTGGCAGTAAGGCATCGGCCTTGTAACTTTGCTTTTGGCATCATCATCTTGGAATCGTTGCCAAAGCCTGGAGATGACACTCTGGGCGATTCCAAGTTCCTCGGATACTTCCAGCTGGGTACGTCCACATTCCAGTCGTCCGATAATTCTACCACGTAAAAATCATCCAAATGCTTCCTTTGTGCCATAACTATACGGTTATTGCACTTAAAGGCTTTTAAAGCGCTTGTGAACAATTTTACTTTTTACCACCATTCCTTATATACCCATCTCTTACACTCTCGTCATTGTGACGTACTATCCGCGCCATCTGGTGGTTTCCTGTAATTTGCATATTCTTCTTCAAGATGTGTGTGATAATTCTACAGGTGAAATTTTTATTTTTAGAGTTCGATTTCTGTGTGATTCTGAATTATCCTTAATTTATGGACATGAGTGTATTTTTAAAAACGTTTAACAATAAATTCATTTGGTTCTAAATGAACTTCATAAGACGCTGAAAAAAACTAAAATGAGTAAGAAATAATATTTTTAAAAACGTTTAAAAATTATTGCAAGAAAATTAGTTTTTCACAATGGATTCTCAAAATATTTAACAGGTAATAAAATTTCACTATTTTTAGACTAAAAATACAGGGGGATTATAATTACAGTCCGTTATTTCCCTTCAATTTGCATTGCAAAGATTTTGAAAGTGCAATTTTTTTATATTGAATACTTGATGGCTAGTGATTTATATTTTTGCTTTTTAAACACAGAGAAAAGAAATTGTCATTTTTTTTACTAATTTTAATTTGCATAAATCGGACTTAGTTTATGATGATTTATATTTTTGCTTTTTAAACACAGAGAAAAGAAATTTTTGTCCGTGTAAAATATTTCATATTGCTACTGATAATAAGATTTTTAATTTTGTCTTCCGATGCGCAGACAGGGGCAGGTGACATATGCATTTATTCTGCGTAACTTAAACGCGTGTTGCATAACAGGAATAATAAATACTAATAACTTCAGCGTCCTGAATAGCAGCCAGCTTACAGAAACTACTACTACCGCATCACACCACATCACTGGATGTGGGTGAGAAGTCTGATTGGGCTCTGTGACGCTTTTATGGTCCTGTGAGACCGGGTCCTACGGCTTATAGAGGATTTCGAACTACTATAAACATCCATGGAACCGCCGGGATTCGAACCCGAAACCTATCGTACCGAGTGCCATCCGGCCTCCTACTTACAGAAACTAGAAGCCAAAGACCGATGCCTCTTTTAACATAATCTCCTACTTCTTGACGGCAGCGGCTTAGTGGCCAAGTGGCCAAGTGGCTAACGCTCTGGTCTTTTGGTACTACAGGCTTCGGATTCGAATTCTGGCTGTGGCATGGATATTAGTGAGGGGTTCGGAATCCACTTTAAACTGTAGTTCCTGATCTGTTTAGCCCTCGTGTGCACAAGATGATCGTAGAGCAACAAACCAAACCAAACCTTGACGGCAGACGACATGAATAAAAATGAACAATCTCCCTATATACTCGTATCTCGATCTAGAGGTATAGATGAATAAGCGCTGCCTCCCAATGCCGAAGATGTTACGGATTGTACCACAGCAATGAAGGCTGTTCTCTAAAATTCTCTGTGCAGAAGCGCACAATCCTCCATCAAAAAGCACCGAAAAAATGCTCCGACGATGACTAAAGGCTCGTTCATACCGAGGCGTGAGACGTTGAAGCGTTGAACAATCACTAGCCGCACTGCGTTCGCCTGATACCGGTTGAAATCTACCGCTTCGAGTTGACCAACTTTCAACTCTCAAATGCTTGCCGCGTCATGTGACTTGGATTGAGCCAATAGTAGATCAGCCATCTAATAGAAGTAACTAGAACTTCACTAGGCGTAAAAGCAATTTCTGACACTTCGGTGTGAACGAATGGAAAATTTTTTCTTCCTGGCGCGTGACGCGTCACCGCCTCACGCCTCGGTGGGAACGAACCTTTAGCCTATTGGAGCGGATGCCCGAGATTCCCAAAACGAAAGGAAGTCAAGAGAAAATTTTCCATCCAATAAAACAGCAAACCCAAACTAACAATTAATACTTTATACAATTCAACATAATTCTGAGAATCCCCCCAACCGAAATCATCTGGCGGTGGCATGGATATTTGTGAATCGTTCAGATTCCACTTTAAATAGTAGGACCTGTTCTAATGAGCCCAAAGTATGCACAAAATGTCCGTAGAGCGACAATCCAAACCCTCCCAAATCAATTCATAAAATCTCGATGATGTATGCAACACTCAGAGAAATCCTTCTTAGCCCGCATCAGGACAAATAAAACCACTAACTAAACCAACAAATGCCCATTCTTCCAGATTAAACACTGCCAGGTCCAACCTAATGAAACGAATCATCTCTCAAACGGCATAAACAGCCCACTATTGGTGAAGGCATTTACAGCATCTCTATTAACGTTCAAGACTATGAAGAAGATGAAAGATCATGCATCATGTTAGAGAATTACGGAACTTTAAACCCTCCTCTTCCCACTGGTCCATACAGTATTTTTGCAATGCACAATGAGTACTTTTATCCCGAACATGGGCTCGCTTCAAATTATAATTAATATATTTTTTTTTTTTCATTTCTGATAAACTTCTATAATTAGTATGATGTTCATTTCTGCAATTCTGGAACAGAAAGAAAGGGATTTCATTCCTAGTTACTTAATTAAGCCCTATTACCTACTACCTTTGCCTTCAGTATCAATTAGATCTACTTTGCTTACAGCATTTTAAAGGAGATCTCGTTTTTGGCAATAAATGACAAACAGATAAAAAAAAATGTGTTAATAGGAATCCTACATCTTCGCTAACATAATATTGACAGATGTTAATAATCTTCTAGTTTGTAATAAAATAGAAATACTTAAATGTTTCATTTTTTATTCAACCAAACCCGATTCCTATTTCTTGTTTTAATTGCACGTCGAAATCTTAATTTTTTTTAAAACTTATTATATTATTTTTTATTTAAAATTAATATTTAATGACACAAATCATTAGTTAATGGATAATTTGATTCAGTGGATTACGGCTTATCTAAACCATCACATATTTTATCAATACGTGCAAAACATCGCTCAATTCTTTTATCAAGATGTCATCCACCACCATGCATTTTACATCTGTTTCAAAATAACAACTATCCAGATCATTATCGCACATTCCATCCAGTTTCACAGTGGAGCAAATTAAACCAAGCCGCATTCACTTGGCGAAACCAGAGTTTAAAAAAATCCTCAACGTCGAAGAACTATGAACAAATCTGCAATGATCTCGTGTTCATTTGAATCACAATCAGACGCAATTATGTTATTTTTGAATGCCATACAGTTTAACCTGGGGTTATTCTCTTCTAGATTGGTAGAAATTATAGTGGTTTCACCATTACTAGGTTGCATTATAAGCGAATGCAATACTGGAACCGCGTTTTGCCGCCACAATTAACGAAAGAACTCACGGGTAGCATCTGAAAGGATCACAATATTCACACTTCTTATTTCAGCCGCATTCAAATCTACAGCTATGTCTTGGCCACCCCAACATAGACATGGCAGCACTCAGATCGGCTTGGTTGCCGAGTTTCAAGCCTATAACCCTCTGTTACACACTATCAATCATGCCGCTCTGACCCTCATCATGGAAACAATATCTTCCATGATGAGAGTCAGACCAGAAACTTAACTATGTTAATATTATGCTAAGAATTAACATTTACTGTCTTAACTTATCTCTTTGATTGCCTTTTGAGCCAGTCTTTCTACCTTCTATCGATTTTATGTAACCATTTTTTTGCAACCCCTGCTTAGTAGTTACCATAAAATGATACATAAAATCTCTGTACCATAAATGGTTCATTACCTCATTATAGAAGTAAGATTGCCGTAAGTTCATCCGATGTTGTATTTATTGGTGTTCCACAATTTGGAACGAGTACTTCCAGGTGATCCATCTGGGGGGGGGGGAGTCGCATCTTTCTTTCCACATTCCAGCTCAATGAAAGTTTTTTTTACCATCAATGTATTGGGTTAGCAAGAAAGTTCTTTCGGTTTTCACCATTTAAAATCATAGCAAAAACAGAAAGAACTTTCTTGCCGATCCAATATAACATGTTATTCCCTGAAGTAAACATGCACTTTCGTTTTGGCATCGCTTTTTGGATTCAAATCCAACATCCAATGAGTTATCTACCAAGCTACTCAGAGTGTCTAAGTTTAATGTAAAAGTGACATTGTGTCTTAGAAACCGCAGTTAAATCTAAGTGGAATTTTATATCTGGCAATGATTTTCTTTTAGAATCGCGTGGCGTTTTGGTTTTAGCACTGTGAAACATGACTGCTTTTTTATCATTTTTTGAATTCTGATAAGTCATCTTGCAGATTAAATTTTTAAATCAATTAGTGCTTTTATTACTAATCAATCGTAAACTGAATAGTTTGACTATACATTGTTATTGAATTTTTCTCATCAATCCGACATAGGTTTGATTTGTTTTCATGGTATGGACGGAGAAATGACCGAAGAAGAAACCTCCAAATTAATCAAGATTTTGACTGATATCGATATTTCTGATGATTATTCTAACTCAAAAGATGAACCTGACTTGAATCTACCGACACCGTACGGATCGGATGAGTCTGAAAGATCTTTCGACGAATGCTTCTCAAATTCTGCTTCGGATGACGTTTTTGAGTGTGGCCATTGCAGCAAAACGTTTCTTTCCAAAATCGAAGTAATAACTCACTCGTGCATTGTTCTTTTACTCTTTTCGACGGCACCGCGCGAAGAAAATTATTCCTCTCTCCTCGAAATCGCTGACCAATCGTCACTCGGGCAGTACCTTCAGCCGAACAGCGAGAAGTTTGTGTGTCGGATATGCCATAAATCGTGTGGCAATGAATTCTTCTTGCAGATGCATTACGACAAACATACAGAATCTGCTCGCTGTGAATCTGCTTACTACGAATGTGGCATATGTGGCGAGAGGTACAGCAAAGTATTGAAGCCTCTTTTAGATCTCCACTACAGAGACCACTTGATTCAGTGCCACAAGTGCAATGTGTGTAGTTCGGAGTTCATCTCAAAAGCAAACCTGAACATCCACTACCTGAAGGAGATAAAAACGAATCACAGCTGTGCAGTGTGCGATGCCATGTTCGAAAATGAATATCTTCTGCTTTCACATTATGATGGCCACGCAGAAGAAGATTCGGAGGGGTGTAAGATATGTAACGCAAGTTTTACTCATGAGGACATGCTGAAATTGCATTATCGGAACCACGCTAAAGGCGATTTCGTGTGTAAAATCTGTGACATAAAATTTGATTGGGCGCTAGATCTGTATTTCCATTACCAAAATCACTGTCCCCTCCCATCTAAGAATATTTACAAAGGAGTACATATTAATTGAACTTTCATTATGAACTTGAATAGCAATAAATGCTATTACTTGAACAAGAAATTTTATCTCTTGAATGTTTTGAGAAATGTCATCCATGAAAACCTATCAAATTGAACAATATCATTTGAAAAATTGTCGAGTTCCTGATTATCTCTTGTAAAAGAAACAAATGTGTAGATAAAATAAAACTCATTTTTTTACTGTTAATCAATTATAAAAATAAAGCGTTACGGAAGTTTTTTTCTTGATACTAAGATGCACGTGTTATTTTTTATTTCATCATACAATATTTCCGAATGTTTTGAGCTTTCTTCAATTTATGCTGTGGGAAATGAGGGCAATGTGTTTGCAAGCGTAATTTAAATACACAACAATTGCTGATATACTCAAAATCGTCTTACTTTTATAATGAACTAATAAGAGAAGTTTGAATATTAATTAACTTTAAAATATGCTGATATAAAGCCATTGTTTTTTAACAGTTAAGGCAAAAGGATAATTTATTTTAACCCTTTACACATAATGCATTTTCTAAGAATAGCTGAAATACTACTCCGTAATTTTTCTTTTGATTGTTCATTTTACTTGATAAAATTTTCAGAACAATTTTACAAATATTTAATATTTTCTTGTAGAAATTCATAATATCAATCATCTCAAGAATAAACCAATTTGTATTTTAATAATGTAATCCTTCATTATAAGAACAAAATACTTTGTAATTATTTTAAAGAAGGGAAATATCATTATTTAATATTTATAATATATTTTAAATCTGATCATTAATTTAAAAAAAGTTTTAAAACAGGACAAATTAACTTTTAAGTTTTCTTGGACCCTGTCAAAATCATAATTTTTTTTTTATACTATAATAATCTTTCAATTTTTCAGAAAGAAAAAAAAAAAGCTTTATTTAAATATAAAATCGTGGGTAAAGTTTCTTTTTTTTTTCGCTGTTTTGTAAAATATAGGAAAAGTCGTGTGTCTTTTTTCAAAAGTATAAAAAGATGGATCCATGTCCTAAATCTGTCCATGCAAAAAAAAAAAAAAAAACTTTCTGGAATAAATGGTAAACATTTATTAACATTTTAAATTATTTTCTGAAAAAGTAACATATCCAATTGCATTTTTTTTGCATTGTTGAATAATTTTTTAATCAATTTTTGGTTGGTAGCTATATTTTGTTACATTACTGCAACTGAAATAGTATCTTAATGTAATTGTTTTTTTATACCTTTGACTTATTTAAATGAATGAAAATTAAAGAGAAAGAAAAAGAACTTTATTATCTTCTCTTGTAAAAAAAAAAAAAAAAAGTTGCCTTTTCACAAAAGATAGTTCTTATATATATATGGGAAGCGTTACACAACAATTAAAAGTACCGTTATACAGTTTCTTTCAAAAGATGAACATGTATACAAGATTTATTTTTAAATAATGAAACCAGGTCAGCCCTATTAGTAAAAAGCAACAGTAAAAGAACATAACATGTTTAACATTTTTTTTTTAAAAACAAATTTATTCCTCAATTTTCTTTGAAATTATCAGTTGTGTTGATTTTTCCTTTTACTGCAGGCAGAAAGACAAAATCGAAAATAAATCCCATATTTATTGAAATTTTGGAAAAACAATCTTTCTAGTGACTACTGACATTCAACGAACTTGTGACAAATGATTAAAATCTTTAAAATCCAGTGATTATTAGAGGTTCGAATCCTGGCGGCGGCATGGATTTTGAGTGGATCGGAATCCACGTTAAACTGTAGGTCCCGGTGTAATTAGCGTAAAGTGTGCATAAAATGACCATAGAGCGACAAACCAAACCAGTGAGTATTAGAAAAAAAATTGATTACTAATGCTTTTTTTTTCTAAATTGTTTTAGCCATGAAAAAAATTTTTTTTAATATCTCTGTGAGCAAATTTAATTTTTATCCAAATAATTATTTGTAATTTCCTTTTAAATTTTTTCGACAGGACTATATGAAGAGAATGGCTTTGATTTGCTAAATAATATACGAATATCATAAAATGAGATTCTTTAAAGTGCCATTAATCTAAACAAAGAATGGTTTTTATGTACTCTTTTAACCTAATAATTATATTAGTAGAAATCTTATGCTCTAGGGCGGCAATAGTGAAATTAACAACGAATAATCATTTTTCAACTTCTTGCAAACAAACAATCAATTCCAAATCGTTACTAAAAATGTGTTTTTGCATGTTTATGTTTTTACTTTTGACCGATCATTGCGTAATTTGTGTTTATTCCAAATATGAATATCCAAAAATGTTTTTATTCTTTTTCTAATAAATCTTCGAAGTTATTTCCTTTTGTTCTTAGGAGAAAAAATGGATCAAGAACATATTCTGCTGTAACAGCAGAAAGAAAGAAAATTATTTATCTATGCTCAGCGATTACTTCAAGAGTAAGATTATAATAAATAAATTTTTGGCGCGCAATATTAAATTTTGTCTTGGTTAAAATTGTATTTGTCAAATAACTTTTGGAATGTCATACTTATTATTTTTATCTCTTGTCGTAATTGTAAAAGAAGTTTTTGTCAAATATTATGTAGCATTTGATTAAAATTCTGGCCTTTGTTTTATGTTTCTGAATCGACTTAATATTTTTCATAAAAATTATGTTTGATATTATAATCGCCACAAATTTTCTTGATTAAATTCTAATACTTAGACAAAAAGTCATGGATCTGCAATTGTTTATTGAAATACTAGCATTTTTTAATATATTTCAGGATTATTGAGTTGATTTCTTGAATATTTCCCTTTTTTTATTTATTTCTAATTCAAATTTAGATAAATGTGCTGTGTTTTGTGTTTTTGGTAGTATTTTAATGTTACAATTTTGAGTTACTTAGCAAAACACATCATGTCAACAAAGTGACAATTGTTATATTTTTATTTCTAAGAAGTATAAAAATATTTGAAAAATTGTTTTTCCAAAGCAGGAAGTTGTCAAAGGAAGGGGGGTTATGTTGGATTTGTTTCTAAATTTTCTCTTTAAAAACTAGCCTTTACAAATTCTCTTTTTGAAATTCTACTTTCACATAACATAACAATCTAAAAATTCTTTTTAATGATTCTAAAAAAGTAAATCTGAAGTTTTCTATACTTGCACAAACAAACAATTTATTTTAGCTGAACAAATTATTCTTTGATCTGTTTCTGATTTAAAAACATTCCATAATGTATTTCAAACTCTTTTTTTTTTTTTCTTCTTTCTTTTTATCTCTCCACAACTCAGCCCTGTACTTAAGATTGCCATTGTTTATTAAGATGGCCATCTTGTGTAATAGAAAGAAAAATGCCAAAATGAGGATGTATAGCACCTGCACCAAAAAAAAAAACAAAAAAAAAAAAAAACATCATTATTTATTTTTTGTGTTATCTATCAATAATTATCATTGAATATTACTAATCTAGAACTATTATATTAGTGAAATCATAATTGTTAATAAGTTACTCTACTCTAACATTTGAAAAATTATATTTTTCTCATGTTAATTTGAACTTTTCCCTAAATTTTGTGCGTTTTTTTGTTTATATCTATGTGATACATTAAGAAAAAAATTAAATTATACAAATTGAAATATTATAGTTCTTATATGTAAAAGCAAACTAGTTTTTAAATTTAAATTCATTTCTTGTTTACATTAAATTAATACTTTATTTGATTTTTCAACAGATAAATTGCTCACTGAAAATTCATTCTTCAGCAAATGAAGTAGAATCAAAAGATGTGCTGCCAATTTATCCACAAATAAAATTTGAAGATTTACATTTTGATGACCCGGTACCTCATGAAGATCTCATAGCAGCATTATATGAATGTAAAACCGTAAGTTTCAAATGTCACAATATATATAATTATAATTAAAAGTTTTGAAAATAAATATAAATTTTATATTTATAATATGTATTTATATATGTTATATTTATTTAAAAACAAAATTATAAAAAATCGTGGAAAGTTTTTAGTAAACATAATGAATAAATTTATATTAAGAATTTTTTATAGTAGAAGGTCATTCTAACAAATTTTTAGTATTTAAATTCATTCATGCATTATGTATTCAGATTAAATTATATGATGTAAGTACAAATGCTTGTTGATTAATCATTTTAATATGGAAATTATGAAGTACTTTCATCTGATATTTTTAAATCCATGTGTTAAGAATTTTAACGTTTGATTTGAATTTGTTTGAAGTTCTCATCCCATCAATAGGTGGCTCACTCTTGTTTTGCTACTGCTCTCTACTTATCTGATGAAAGAAGCATCTGTGAAGAGAGCCTGATTCTATGTTTCTTGATATGTTATATTATGTTTGTCGATATGTATATATCACGCGTGTCTTGTGAATAAAATCTTTGAATTGAATCAATAGATGGCACTCTATACCATGTATTTATTAATTTATGAATTTAAATTCTGTGAAAACTAAATCTTAAAATGTCTGTGATTGTGTAGTAGTTATTGTAATATAAATTTAATTTTTATTCTAAGTTATATTGTTAATATTTTTCTAATTAATTAATTAATTAATTTATAAAGAATTGATTTGTTGTTTTTATTGATTAACTGAAATAAACCACAAACATGAGAACCATAACCAGAGCTGTAGTCATTTCTTTTAAAAGTAGACATCATATAGTCATGTCGAAAAGTAGAGCAATGCATATTTTTTACCAATATGTTAATTTGACGATTGTTTTTAAAGTGCTGTGATTCAAACTGTATTTGTCTGTATTTTAATGTCAAAATTTTGTACTTTATAAATTCCTGAAGTAAATGGGCCTTTGCCTTCAGAAAAATCTATTATTATTATTAGTAGTAGTATACTAAAAAATAGATTATTCTTAAATTTTGGAAGATAAAAATTTCAAATTTAATATTTGATTATAGTTGCTAATGCTTTTAAATTTGAGAATTTTGCTGTTTTTTAAAATTAATTTTTTAAAAGTTCTTTTTTACCTTCTTCTTAACCTTTTATAACTTCAATTTACTGTGATTTTTTATAATGGAAATTTTAAATTTTTACATGGAATTTTAAATTTATTTAAAATAAATATCTAAAAATATGAACAATTATCCTGCCCAAAAATATGATATACAAATAGAAACATAAAAAATAAATATCAATGTATTTTTTTATTTATTTCAGATTTCTGAACAAATGGAAATGTTGGCTCACACTTTACATCTTAACCCAGAAGATATACAAAACAGGAAAAAGTTTTGTAAAACATTAGAGTCATTGTTTAAACCATTTTTTAATACATTTAAAATTCAAATTTTTGGCTCTACTGCCAATGGATTTGGTTTTAAAGGATGTGATATTGATATGAGTTTTGAAACATCGCTTGATGAAATAAATGAGGTAAGAAACTTCCCATAAATGCAAATTATTTCAATGCATTCAAACAATTTTATTACTATACATGTTAAAATTTCATAATTCTTTTATATACATATATATCCATAAAAAAATTATTTTAAAAATAGGAAATATAAAATCAAGGATATTAAAAGATGGGTATTTTTATTTTAAGTTTTAATATAATATTGAAAAAAATTTTAACAGAGAAAACGAGATGTCCTTGTGGAACGTCCAGATATTCCCTTTGTGAATGAAGTTATCAGTGGAAAAGTTTCACCCCAATATATCTCAAGATTACCTCCTAAGGAACAGCTTGTCTTCATGCATAATGTTCTGTTAGAATATTATAAAGAGTCAGAAAAACCAACTATTTTTATCAATGCCCATGTACCTCTGGTGAGGTTTTATCATGACAAACTGAACCTCAAATGTGATTTGACACTTAAAAATACGTAAGTCGCATTTATGAATTTTTATCATAAAAACTTGAGTTTATTTATTTTGTTGTAAGTCATAAATAAAATATAAAATATTTATACATAAACATTAAATAAATAAATAATTATATTCAAGCTTAGAAAATTTTCCTTTTAAAAATTTAATTCCAATGTAAATGTGAAAAAAAATGAACTCCTATTTGACAAAGTGATTAAAATTAATATCTGTAATAATAATTGCCAAAATATTCATAATGAAATCATACTTTTGTTAATTTTTTGGTTAACTGAAATATTTAATATATATTGCACATTTCTTCCATTTATTGATTTCATAGTATATATCAATTCTTTTTATGCATTATATTTTATTATAATTTTATTTATTGCATGCTTTTTAAATGGAGATATTTGTTGTTTCTTTTTCATCTAAAATATTATAGATTTTTATTATCTCTTCCAACAGGGTAGCTTATGCTAATACTAAATTATTACACCTCTACTTTGAATTGGACAAACGAGTATTTCCTTTAATGATGACAGTACGATATTGGGCAAAACATCTTACAGTAATTGGAAAAAGCATGAAGTTTAATTCTTACACAATTTCGCTTATGTTGATTTATTTCTTGCAAACTCGTAACCCTCCAATACTTCCTAGTGCTGAATTTATTTCTTCAATATCTAGTAAGTGTGTATAAAAGATTTTTTTAGTTATTCTTTGTGTTCATTGTAACAGAATATTCTATGTTTGTTTGTTTTCTATGTTTGCTATTCTATGCTTATGTTGATTTATTTCTTGCAAATTTGTAACCCTCCAATACTTCCTAGTGCTGAATTTATTTCATCAATATTTAGTAAGTTAGTAAGTGTGTATAAAAGATATTTTAGTTATTCTTTGTGTTCATTGTAACAGAATATTCTAGAAATATAATGGAATATTTTACAAAGCATTTTCTTATTAGTCTTGACCCATTTGAATCACATAGATATTTAATAGTATGTTTATTACCTTAATAAGGATGGAGAGTCAGCCAAAAAATATGACTCCTGAATCACTTTAATATCGACTCCTGGTTCTTTTCTTTTTGTTTTATGTGCTGTGATGTTTACTAATGAATTTATAAATTTTTTGAGAAAAATTTAATGATTTTAAAGCAACTTGTAAATCTGTAAAAACAGTTTTTCATAACAAGTATTTTTACATCTTTAAACTTGTAGTATTTGTACTGATTTAAAGATAATCTTGTACTCTCAATTTGCTCACTGAAAAAAAATTCTATAAAAAAAACTATCAAAATGCAAAAATATTATAAAATGTTATATATTTCCAAATATAAACAGATGTGCACATAAGCCAATGGTGGGTTTTTTTCTTTTAGAAGTTATTCTGTTCAGTACTTGAAAAACAATTACTTGATTTGCTGGTAAAGCAGTTACTCATCCCATTAGATAGTTTTGGGATTAGAGCATTAGATTTTCATCCCCATTCTTGATTTACTGGTTATTCTATTGGGGTTTTTATAATATTTTATAATATAAAAACATTTGAATCAGTTAATCTGTTTAATCTGTTTGATCAGTTTTTTTCTAATTGCAAATTGCAAACTAGTTTTTAGCTTTAACTGATGTTTGTTTACCAGATATATTCATGGAGATATTCTAATTAAACAAAATAAACATTAAATATTCTTAAACAGATTATTTCATTTAATACAATAAGCAATATGTGAAAACAAAATATTCTTCAATTAAATCTAAAATTATTGCAAAAACAAACAAATTTAATGCAAATCTAAATCTTATGCAAAAATTTTTGTGAGATTTATTTATCTAAAAATTTTAATTTTTACAAAATTTGAAAAAACGTTATATCTAATAAAGTCTGTGTATGCAGTCTGTATTAAATGAAATGATTTGATGTTCTGATCATGCTAAAATCTTTTGATAATTTAATTTTTTTTTTTTCTGCTTTTTTAATGGAATTATTGCATAATTTTTACATGTCAGAAAACCTTTGTTATATGCAATACATTGTTTTCAAAAGGGGCTGTGAAAGTTTTAAAGAAATTCTAGGCAGCAATACTTTTGTGATATCATTTAAATTAAAAATACCTGTTTATATTAAAAGATTTAATTTTTATACCCAATATCAACAAATATCATTCAAAAGAAAAAGTACATGCATATTTTGCAGCAGTTCAAGTGTGCAAAGCATTTAATTATTGTAACTGTTTTATTTATTTATACTTACTTCCTTTTAATTGTTTGATTAAAAATCTATACATAATTGTAGAAATACTGAAATGTTAGTTCGTATGTTCATTATTATTCTTACTTCATTACATGTATTTTTTATTTATATTTAATTTAACCTTTGTTTTCAAGCGTGTATTATGATTAAATAAAGAGTTTAAAAATTGTAATGCTTTTTGATTCTTTATTTAAAAAAAAAAAGAAAATTTAATGTTTTTAGAAGGTTGAGATTTGTGAAAAAAAATATTACAAATTATATTTATTCATGAAGATAATATTATTACAATCTTAATAAAATAAAGCAGATGTTTACAAATAATTTAATTTATTTCTTTTCTAATTTTACATTTAAATAAAATTATTTGAATATCTATGGGTTTCAATTTCAAATATCTTTTGTGATATAATTATCACAAAAAAGACTGACAATAGAAACAATGACCTTTAATGTTTAGAAACCTTAAAGGTCATCATTTAAAATATGTGATTTTACTGCTTACATATAACTAAACTTACAATACTGTGGATTCATTAAAATAAAAGAATTTTTTTTTGTTGTAGTTCAAATATTAAAATTGGCAATATACTTAAATCTTAAAAAAGGAAAATTTTGTGAATTTTTGTGCTATTTTATATGCAACTTATTCAATAAGAAAAGGGAGAAAATTTTGATGTTTGTAAAACAAAATATTCAACTGTAAATATTGATAAACCTTCATTACATTAGTTGTTGATTAACTGGTACAGAAATATTTAGTAATACAAATATAATTTTCAATTATATTTTATGAATGTTGCAAATATGATAATTATTATTAGATATGATAATTGCAAATATGATTATTATTATTATAGTTATAATTATTTTTTTTAGAACTGTTTCATTGTTATTGTTATTATTTCAACTATTAAAATGTCTAAATTTTTCTATTGTAAATTTGTTTTTCTTTTTTTTTTTTTTAAAAAAATACTCAAAAATTTTTTTAAAAGATGTTTAATCTTACTTTCAACTTACTGATTGTATCATTCATTTTGTGTGTGTGTTTCCTTTTTACGTAATTAAATTATTTTCTTTCTCATAGATAATTTAGAACATGGTGACATGGATGACCAAAGCTATTTAGATATTGCAAAGAAAATTCTTCCATCAAAAAACAAGCAGTCATTAGGTAATCTAAAAACTTTTTCTTTTAATTTTTAGAAAGTAATTTTTTTCTGCATTTTTAAAATATATCAAAATATGTAGAAATGCCAACTGCTGTCAATTCTTTTAGTTATTAAGAAAAATAATAAAAGCTTTTAATTAACTACAGAAAACTAATACTTCTATATACTTTTAAAAGAAGGTATTTTTTTCTATTATTTTTCTAACTTTGTGCTACTAAAAATAAAACTTCCACCAACATCGAAGAAAATAATGCTAAATATTTTTTGTATAACTTTTGTTTAGTATTTAAAAAATAATAGTCAACCTAATACAATAATATGTTATGACAATATAATTGTTGTAACATATATTATAATAGGTTATAACTTTGTTATTAATAGCAACTGTTATTCTGTGAGGTCTTTATTTTGATAAAAATTAAAGGTTATTTTATAAATTTCTTCTTAGTATATATAAATTTTCATAAATTGTTTTCCAATTACAATGCTTATCCTTTCATTTTGAAATGTCACGCAGTGTTATATATCTAAAAATTTGTATTTTTTTTCCTGAATTAAAATATAATTTGTAATAAATAATTGCCCACATATTAGTTGTATCAGTGATCCCTACTTTAGACAAGTCATGTTCAATACCTTTGTTCGATACACGGTATTTTTAATAACATCCCATAGAAAGAAGTGGAGGGGTGTGATATCTTGCATATAAGGTAACCAGGAGCTTAAAGATATTGTGAGTTATGTTAAATACATAAAGTGTTAGGGTTATGTTAAAGATATTGTGTATCAAACAAAGTACACAACATGGCTCATCTAAAACAGATGATCATGGATGAGGAACAGCTATAGTGAACATGGCAAGAG
>BPLR01011387.1:10000-177289 GCA_021605095.1 Caerostris extrusa | reverse complement strand
TTACGTATTGCTAACTGCAATCTCTGCTGGTTAATAATGCTGACGTGCGAAGGATGTGCACCTACAACTGTGTGCGTTCTATTGTACACAATTTTATTCTTATTGTATTGTTCTATACCGTACTTGTGTGTTCTATTCCATTTCAGAACTAAAAGTCTAGAAAGTAATGTCAGGATGGAAAAGGCAGCCTCTCTCTTCAACGCGTTTGTCCAGTTACTTAGATGCTGAACTGAGGGATCGGCTGTCAGTAAGTATCTATATATTCACAAAATTAGTTCAACAATATTCTCAACATGGCTCAGACCTCTCTCGACAGCGATCAATTCGGATTCGAACACAGAGCAGGAAGTAGAATTTCTACTTTTAAATCTAAATGTAACAGTAGGAGTTCTAATGAAGATACCACAACTAGAATAGCCTTGGTCACCCTTGCTGCCATCTGCATAACAATTTAAAGACGTGTTGTAACATTGGCTACTTACTAGATAAAAATAATAAATTCAGAGTGTGTTCAAGTTTTTAAGTGTCAGGAAATACTACTGTCAGCCCAAAAAAAAAAAAAAGTAAGCACTCAATTTTTTTTTTTTTTTTTTTTTCCTTCCCAAAAAAAAAGCTCTTTTTATTTATTCTTTCAAATTTATTTCATCGCCTTCAAAGTAATCCCCTCCAGACAATGCACTTATGCCAACTTTTTTTTTCATTTTAAGCGAAAAAGCCACGAAGAATCAATGTGCAGTGTGAGCTGGCGCATTCAGTGTTTTCGGTACCAATCGAGATTTGACACGTTTGAGGCCCAAATGGAATTAGCCGATCCTTTTGAAATCCCAACATCACCAGTAAGGTTCCACTGTAAATCGACGGTTTGCAAGCACCAAATCTTTAATTTTTGGACGTGAGCTCGGGTCGGTTGAGGTGGATGGTCGATCAGTGTGAGGTCTCTTCGTCTTCAACGTTTCTCTTCCTTCTTTGAACTGTTTATATCACTTCTAAACATTTCTTTCCGATATCGGAATGCTCACAGAAAGCCTTCTGCAACATTCTATACGTTTCCGGAAACAAAATTTAATGCAAGTTTTTTGCTTAACGAATTCAGACCTTTCAAAATCGCCGGAATCAGTTTCCAGTATTTCACAAAGCCAAGCGTAACAAAAAACACTAATGAATATTTCGACGTCAAATTTCACACAGATGTCAAGGGCAGTGCCAGCAACCTAAAAAAAATTGAAAATACCCTGGGAATTTTAAATTGAAAATTGACCTTACTTTTTGGACACAGTAGTACATAATTATAGACAAATCTGCTTTTATATATATTACATAAGATAAATGCAATATATACAAGAATTTTCTTGTTATAAACCAAACCTAATAACCTGTATAGTCAATAATTAATATCTAATGTTAGCAAATTTTTAATTAAAAGAAACCAAGCAATTTAAAATATTATAAATGCATAGCATGGAAGTTTCAATACTTATAAAAATTAAAATATGAATTTTTTAAAATATTAAAAACTAATTTTTCAATAATAATTTTATTTTCAATAAAATAAACATGTTTTAAAAATTATTTGATGCATTACAATTATAACAAAAAAGTGAAATAAAAAAAAAAAAATTTCCATTATTATTATTATTCTTTCACTTACTCATTCTTTGCAATATCATCTAATTTATGCTCAAATTCCTTTTTTTCTTGTACAGCTGCATTATATAAATCATCTTTATGCTCCTTTTAGATCTGCTAAAATATAATATTAATCTATAAGCATATATTAAAAATATTTACTTAAAATTCATTATTGTAATACATTTCAAAAATAAATTTGATGCTCTTTCATCAGTCAGATGCAGAATAAATGTCTTCTGTAAGAAAAATCTTTTTGTACTAAGTACACAAGCCTTGGTGAGTTTTTAAAACTTAATTGCAATAAATTTTTTAACTTTAATCATCAACATAAATAAAGATGACAACATTGAATATCTTCAATCGACTCAAACCGGTGTCCCCGGAGAGGTGTTTTGAGTTTCAGGAATAGCCAAAGTCGCACAGGGGACGGATTCGGTGGTTGTGGAACGATATGGGTTTAATTTTTGGCGAAAAGTCACGAAGAATCAATGCAGTGTGAGCTATGCATTCAGTGTTTTCGGTACCAATTGAGATTTGACGCGTTTGAGGACCAAATGGAATTCACCGATAATTTGAAATTCAAACATCATCATTAAGGTCTCTAATTGTAATCGGCGGTTTGCAAGCACCAAATCTTTAATTTTTCCCGTGAGCTTCGTCGGTTGAGAGGTTGATGGTCGACCAGAGGTCTCTTCAAGTCTTCAACGTGTTCTCTCTGCCTTCTTTGAACTGTTTGGGCACCACTTCTAAACATTTCTTTTCCGGATATCGGAATGCTCACGAAAGCCTTCTGCAACATTCTATACGTTTCCGCAAACAAAATTGAATGCAAGTTCTTTGCTCAATGAATTCAGTCATTTCAAAATCGCCAAGCAGCAGCAATGTTCTATTTGATATATTATTATATTTTAATATATCATCTATTTTGGATTAGAAATAGTTTTAATTAATGAAAAGAAGAAAAAAAAGCGGATAAGTAATTAACAGATTTACACAATGTAAAAATATTAGAATATTTTATAGTTAAGTGGAAAACAACTTACAGGAAACATTGTTTTTTTTTTTTTTTTTTTTTTATAATAGATAGGGATAACTATGTACATCACACATTAATTTGTCAAAAATAAATAAATGAAGAGATAGATAAATAAAATAAAATAAAAAGTTGAGCACTATATTATTTTGATAATTTATGTGATAATTCAAAATAATATCAATGGATGCAGAGAGGTCAACTTTAAAGTAGGGGTGGAGAATCAGCCAAAACATTTCTAACTCCTGATTTAATTTTGTTTATACTGACTCCTGACTGTATTTTATTAACAACAATTTTACAACAAATTTTGAAAAAAATTTGTGAAATAAATTTAGACTTTTTGCAAAAAAAAAAAAAAAACTTTTTTGCATTAGCAAAGAATTTTTGGCAATTTTAATGGCGTATTTGCAATAACTTAAAATATCCTTATGCACCAATATATATACTACTGTGCCCAAAAAGTAAAACCAATTTTCAATTCAAGTTTCCCCTGGCATATGAATTTCAACTTTTTTTTTTTTTTTTTTTTTTTTACATTTCTAGTTGTTGGCACTGTCCTTGATATCTGTGTGAAATTGAAAAAAAATAGTCAAAAATTCATATTTTGATTTTTATAAATATTGAAACTTCCATGCTATGTATTTATAATATTTTAATTTGCTTGGTTTCTTGAATAAAAAAAAATTTGCTAACTTTAGATATTAATTATTGACTATACAGGTTATTAGGTTTAGTTTATAACAGAAGAAAATTCTTGTACTTATATTGCATTTATCTTATGTAATATATATAAACGAGATTTGTCTATAATTATGTACTACTGTGTCCAAAAAAGTAAGACCAATTTTCCATTTAAAATTCCCGGGCATATGTAATTTCAATTTTTTTTTTTTCATTTTTAGGTTGTTGCCACTGTCCTTAACATCTATGTGATATTAAAAAAAAATAGTCAAACTATTCATTAGTGTTGGAGTTACGCTTGGCTTTGGGAGACGCTAAAACTGATTCCGGCGATTTTTTAAATGTCTGAATTAATTGAGCACGAAATTGCGCTAAATTTTGTTTGCGGAAACGTATAGAATGTTGCAGAAGGCATTCAGTGAGCATTCCTATATCAGAAAGATTTGTTTAGAAGTGGTATAAACAGTTCAAAGAAGGCAGAGAGCGCATTGAAGACGAAGAGCACTCTGGTCGACCCTCAACCGACGAAGCCCGCGTCCGAAAAATTAAAAAGATTTGGTGCTTGCAAAACGTCGATTTACAATTGAGATAGTTCAAATAACTCATTTCATTTATCAATATCTTATTTAAAAATTGATAAATATTCTTCCAATAAGTAATAGCGATTAAATTAAGTGTAATTATTCTAAAATTTTACATTTTGCGTCAGTGTTTTTTAATTAATAATAAATATGTAAAATATACGGCTTTGTAAGAGGCTGAAAGCGATTTTTAAAAATGTTTAAATTAATTGAGCAAAGAACTTGTATTAAATTTTGTTTGCGGAATGAATATTCGTGTGTGGAAACGTTTAGAATGTTGCAGAAGGCATTCGGCCAGCATCCCTATATCGGAAAGAAATGTTTACAAGTGGTACAAACAGTTCAAAGAAGGCAGAAAACGCTTTGAAGACGAAGAGAACTCCTAATCCAGGGTCTCCAAACTACGGCCCGCCAGTGTCATCAATCCGGCCCGTGACAGCGAATAGCTTATTGTTGCTGTAATAAGTTGGATACAAAAAACACATTAAAACACTAGAAATTATAGATAATGGCAGAAAAATTAAAACGGTTTTGGTCCTTGGTACTTACTGGAGTAAACAGTATGGCTAGAAAGTTTGGAGACCCCTGCTCTAACCGACCATCAACCTCAACCGACGAAGCTCACGTCCAAAAATTAAAAGATTTGGTGCTTGCAAACCGTCGATTTACAATTAGAGACTTTGCTGATGACGTTGGAATTTCAAAAGGATCGGTCAATTTTGGGCCTCAAACGTGTCAAATCTCGATTGATACCGAAAACACTGAATTTTTGGAAAATATCGTCGCGTTTGAAACAATGCTTTCTGACTTTCAGAAAGAGATAAGTCTCTCATCACTTAATAGGTTTGTGCTAAAGCAATAATTACTTTTGCTAGTAGTAAATATTATCGAAGGATATAATTGAATTAATAGTTGATTTGAACATTAATTTTTGGAATTTTGAAAATTAAAAATTAATTTTATAAAAGAATTGGGATTCGGATTTTTTATATCAATTCTTTGTAAAAAGGCTTGGCTTTCCACATTTGCCTTAAATGAGACTTTTCAAAAGTACTTCAGGTAATTTTTAGAATGTTTGATGTTTGTCAAGTAACAACAATTTTTTAAAATAATAAAATTTCATTAACATAGATTAGTTCACAGATAATTTAAGACTTAATGTTATCAATATATATGCTGAAATTATTTATAATAGATATTTAATATAGGAAAAAATATAACCTTTTTAATGCATAATGCCACACAGTAATTGATACACATTACTGAATGAGACTGAATTTTAATTTCTTAATTATTAAAAAAATTGCAACATTTTTTTTTTTTACTTTCTGAAAATGTTGGAGCTTGTTCATATTAATGGAAGTTTCTTAATTGTATGAAGTTAAAAAATAATAAAATAACTTTCTTCATAAATTTTTGATAGTCTTTTCCATGGTCTGTAGTTAATCCAAAGTTTTTTTGGTACTTACGTATTAACGATACCTGGCGACAGTTGCGCCAATAAAGCGCACACGCGCCAACCGCAGCTACAGATTTGGCGGTTTTTAAGTGGCGCCAATCTACACTTAAAATTTTTGTTCCAAATAATAAAATATATAAAAACACTTCATTTAAAATCAAAACGCTTTCAAAATAATTCACGCATGTAATTGTTCCAATCTATAACAACAGTTTTATCCGATAAATCAAGTTGCTTTTCACAAAATTTAATCGACGTCACCTTCTCGCACCAGCAGTATATGAATCTCAGAGCTGTACAAAATGGAATTCTGCTTCCCTCAAACCAGTTGTCTTTTCTAAGTCCCACACGATAAGCACACTGACTGAAATTGCATTTCCAAAACTTACGTTTACCAAAAATAAAGTTTCATGTCATGGGAATTGGGTCATTTTCGTTGTTTTGGTAAAATATTTCGCCTCTTGAAAAATAAAATTGCATCTTGTTTCTCCTGTTTCTGGCAAATGCCAAATACGCATTTTCATAGCACTACAAATGGCGTCAAAACTCAGCAAATCTGCAGCTGTTAGATTGGCGACACTTTAAAACCGCCAAGTCTGTCGCCAAGGTATCGTTAATACGTAAGTACTGTTTTTTATATTTTTTTATAATAACTATGCAGAATACAACTGTAGTAGACTGAAGTAAAAGGTATCACTGTGAATGTCAAACAGTTCACTGAAGTACATATATTTTATTTTCACGATTTATTTTTTAATTTATTTTAAATCATTAAAACATGAAAATTAATAAGAATTCAAAATTAAAGTAAATTATTTTTAATACATTACAATAAATACGGTATAATAGTATTAAATATAAAACTGAATAAAATTTAAAAAAACATACTTAATATATATATAAATAGTCAAAAATCGAAAACATGCAGAAAGTCATTTAAAATAATTTTATCTGTAAGAATAATAATGCTCCTCTATAATATTAGCAACAGAAGATGTTTTAAATGTTATAATATTATTCATCTATGAACTAACTTTTCAGAATTTAAAGTTTCTAAATGCAATAATTAAATGTAAAATATATATAAAATATCTACTGAATTATTTTGATCAATATCTCACAACTAAATAATAAAAGATTAATAAAAAACATAAATATTTAGTCATGAGTAATGCTAATCTATCCTTATTCAAAAGTCTACTTTCAAAAAAAAAAAAAAAAAATCATGAATGTAATTGAGTAAATTTCTTAAGTAAATAATGAGAATTATAAAAAGTTTAAGATTTTAAATAATTTGCATCAAAAGAACTTTATTAGTGAAAATATTAATAGTATATATTAATGATTATTTTGTGTTACATGAAAGTCAATATATACTAATATATTCAGAAGTACTTGAAATATTGTGGCCAAAAATTAATTTGTTAAAAATCAAGTGAGAAATTGAAAATACTCGTCAAATAAATTGTTAATTTTTTATTGAAAAGTAATAATTTTACATATCTGCATATAAAAAATACAATTAATAGTTGCTTCATAATCAACACAAGTTAAAATTTTTACAGTTAAAAATAAGCTGTATTACACAGCTGTTTTTTTATTTTTGAATATCAACATTATATATATATATATATAATTAGATGTAATGTTAATATATAACATTATAACAACATTATATTTAATAGTTTTAGAGTTGTGACTTAGAATTTGTTAAAATTGTAGTATAAAATTTTTTCATAAGTACGAGGCAAAAAAAAGCTATTTAAAAAGACATATTAATAAGTAAAAATAAGAGTAATTGTACGCCTTGATGAAATAAAAAAAATCAAAAAATTTTTTGGTATTTTTGAGCTTTAAACAATATAAACACAAATTTTCGTTTATTATTAAAGGCACTTTTTGTACAAAAAAACATTAAACAAAAATTACAAACGCATCATAATATATAGTACATTATAATGTAATTAATAACATACACAGGGACGTATTCAGTTTAAAGTGCTATTTATCTAAACATAACACTGTAAACTGATTTTTTTTTTTTTAAAAATTGATACATATTCATCATTAAAACTGAATTTAAATTCATTATCTGAAATTGTGTGATTGAAAGAAAATAAGAATCTCATCCTGTAGAAACTCGTTAAAGATTTAATTTTTCGATATTTTTAATGCCTTTAATACACACAAATGTAATTATTTTTCATATAGATGTTATTGATTTAAATATGATACTATTAGAGCCTAAAATACCCAGAATATCACGAGATCAAACAGTGAATATATAAGAAACGTGACATTCACATCAGCATAAATTTATCTTATCAAAACATAGTGTTTCAAAAACTATACATTTTAATTTGATGCATTTCTGAAATTTAAATAAATATTAATAATTTTTACCAGTTATGAAAAAACTTCAAGCTCTTTAATTTCTTCTTTTATTGCAGTGATTTCTTTTAATAAATAATGTATGTGGTTTAAAACATGGATACTAAATCCTTGACCAAGTACTCCATTACTTTCGTGTTTTTCTGCTTTTAAATATAATTCATCAAGGAATTGTAAATGTCTTTGCACACGAATATCATCAAATGAAATTAGTCCTTGCATATTTTGATTTGATTGAGAATATTTTTGACAAGCAAGAGAGACATTTCTAACTTTTAAGACGTTATGTAAATTTATAAATTTGAGTTTCGATAAAAAATTTTGTGTTAATTTAGAAAACATAGCAGCATTCATTAAGTTAACACTTGAACAGCATGAAAATATTGTGTTTGTAAATAAAATTGAAAAAGCACTTGACTTGACTTGACTTTTGACTTTGAAGCTTTGAGATTTACTTTTAACTCAGCTCTAGCTCATTTTCATTCATTTTTGATTATTCTTAAAGAAAAAGTATATTACATTTCAAATTATAGCTCAAAAATATTTGTTTCTATAAAACTCAAAAATTATTTTCATTTTAGAACATTTGTTCTTTCTATTATATTTATATAAATGTCGAATCATTATTGTTACAGCTCTAGGAAATTTCATATGAACAGCGGTAGACCCAAACTGAACAACCAATGAAAAGAAATTGTTGTGATTTCATCAACTTAAATCCAAAGGAGCAAGGAAAATAAAAGGCATTTTAATAAATAACATTATACTGTTAATTAGTACGTATCGCATAAATTCATATTCTGACTTTCTTTAAAAAGTAACGATTTAATTTTTTGTTAAAGTTTGATTTTTTTTCTTACTTCATCACAACTCATATATATCCATTATTGAAATGACAAGCAAAAAATAAATTTTAAATTCTATTCTTAATTTTATTTTTAAAATTTATGTATATCTCATTAGTAAACTCGTTACAATTCCATATTGTACATAACACTTAAATTCCCTCGACCTCCTAATGATTAAGAAAAGCACGCTATAGTATAAAAATAGCAAACGGTGGACAAATAAATAAACGAACATGTATTTCTTGTACCAAGCACTATTGAATTTTTATTCATGTAATGTATAGTACCAAGAAGTATATAATCTGCATTTCTGGTAGCAAACAACGAGCAGTATCGAATCTATATTTCCAAACCAAACAGCACAGAGTCCATATTTCTGGTACCATTCGAAATTACACACGATTTTAAGTTCGATACGTATCATAAAAAATACAATCAGATTAAGTCCTTTTTGTTTTCGTTATCAGTGTGTCCTAATTTAAATTTAAAAAAAAATAATTTTAAAAATAATAAAATTAATTCATTTCCTTTGAGATGTTCGGACTTCTGCAATTTATGCAGTAAAAGTGTAAAGATTTTTTTAATCAATTCTGTATTTCCTCCCTGAGCAATGGGTTTGTTATTAAATTTAATTTCGCAATCAAGAAAATTTGCTATAATGATTATATTTCTACTTATTTACTGAATTAAAATTTGGAAGTAAGGGATTATTTTTCCCACCTATTCAAAAAAAAAAATGAGTTTTCTTTACCGTTTCTACTAGTACTAGGGTGAAGCATAATTATTATTCTATGCGGGCGTCTCAAAATCATTTTGCTATAGTATCTAAGTTACTAGATGCGAACCACTTTAAAAATAAATGATTAATAGCTTTTAAATGAATTGTTGGTATCATTCATAAAAAATGATTCTTATGTATGTTTGCATTGATTCGTATCATAAATACTTTTGTAATGATTCGTATACATATGAAATAATTTGTATAATGATGATATAATGATTTGTACCATTTATACGAATTTGATCCATCGCTAAATCGTACTTTGGTGTCTAGAATAACAATGAAGATGAAGCAGCTCGTTCTTCATTGCGGGAAGCGAAAGTCAATCCTCCCGGATGTTCCGATGGAAATCACTGGGAACGGCTCTCTTTCAGAGCCCGTCGGAAATACAGATTGTCCAGTTCACTCCTGTGATCTATCCACAATTGATAGAACGCAAGTCTCTCTTTATCCTAACTCCTTTTGCTGCTGATAAACTCAACGATTTGCCGAGTGCTTGCAGTTATGTATCAACCTTGAACAGAAACTTAGGGAAGCTGAGGTTGCTTTCTTTTCAATGTGAAAACAATACATAGTTGACACCACTGCATTCATTATTCAAATGCACCGAAAAATATCCCCTGAACGAGTCAAGTTTGTTGAGAAATATTTAGTCGAGTTGTAATTAAATAATCCAAGTAATTGGTTAATGATTACACTGTTGAAATCATAATCCTGCTAAAACTACTCTACATGCCCTAACTAATTATAGGAAAAACGCAATTCTAAAAGTAATGATAATGACCTATCTTTATAGGCTAAACATCATACAGCTAAAAGTTAAAAAAGTAATACTAATAAAGTTTCTAAAAATAATACTTCTAATAAATTCTCTACCTTAAATGTTCATGAGTCTAGTGATGGAGCCACGACCTACTGTCTTGCAGAACCTAAAATTGTCGCCTATTTTTAGTACGTCAATCTGGAAATATTAAAGAAAACTCCCGCTTCTTGGTAATCACTTTAACATTCAGGCTCATCTCAAGCTTACTGGTGAGCATATTAAATGCTTCCCAAACGATTCTGATCAACACAGGCTGATAATAAAATTTTCAAAAAAAAAAAACAACTTAAAATTTTTTGTAATTACCCCTAAAAATCTCATACTACTCAAAATAGTTCTCGAAGGATTTCCTATTAACACTTATAACAATGAAATATCAGAAACCTTAATGGCTTAGGTTTTTCAGTTGAAAAAGTTAACAAAATTACCAATTTAAGCAAAAAAAATTCTGTTTGGCATATTATTTTTACTTGCGAACCAAAACTTTTTAACATTTTTGAAGTAACTAAACTCCTCTATCTTGTTATGAAATAATTTTCAGTAATTATTTTAATTTTAAGTAATTTTGTGATTAAACAGTATTTTTTTTTTTCATCATGTAAGCCAAAACTCTAATTATTAAATGTGAGGGCGATTTTCCTCCTTTCCTCATTTTGAAATGTGAAGGCGATCCCTACTTTAAACAATGTTCCAAAACTTTCAAAATTCCAGATCCCAAGTGTATCAATTACGAAGATACAGGTCACCTGGTCTCTTGGAAAGGCTGCCTGCCTATGTTACCCGAAAGCACGCCATCAAATTAGCAGAAACCCCAGCTAAATTCTTTAGTGCTAGAAAATTGATGATAAAACTACTTCTGCCAATATTGTCCAAAATGTACCTTATTATGCTCCATCACTGATCCCAGTCTCCAGGGAATCAACATCCTTCTCATGTAAATTCTAATCATTTTACTAATGCTATTTTCAACATCCTCATGATCATATCAGTAAGGCAATTTTTATTCTTAAAGAAATTATTAATATTTTCAACTTCTTTGAAGGATGTTCTTATGAAATTCACTTCCACCTGAAAATCTGGCCCTCTAAGATTTTTATTCGATTTAAGATATCTCTAGATTTTCTTCTTAGAGCATTCGTCTGATCCTGTAAGATTTCCTCCTTCTAAACTTCTCCTCGAGTTGTTCTTTAATCATCAGTGACAAAAACAATTTCCATCAACCAATCATAATGAGTTAGCCACAGTGACCAATCATCGCTCGTAATTCCAAAATACGAATGCCTACCATTAGCCGCCAATTGATCATATCGATTCGGCTCATTTCTGGTGATTTTAATTTTTGTTTATCAAAATTTTTCAAATAAAAAAAAAGAAGAAAAATGGATGATATTGATGAACTCTTTAGTGTTTTCAATGATACTTCTTCAAAGAAAACTAAACAAAACAATACGTCATCCGTAAAACAAGAGAATAGTTCACCAGTGTACGTAAATTTGCATCATTAAATTTCTTTTCATTACCGAATATTAATCTGTTATCTTGCTATGTTTTATTAATATTCCAATTTATTCGTTTTCTTAGTTTGTTTTATGTTTTTATTTGTAATTTGTAAACATTCCATTAAATATTGCTAAACACGTGTTTCTACGAGTTCTACAGATAAAAATATTAGTTTTATCTAATAAAGTTGTGCATTAATTCTTCTTTGTGAATTTTTTTATGTCAGTTTAAAAATTTGGCGAGACCGTTTATGTATAAAATTTTTTTTTCAAATATTTCCTACCATATAAAACCCATACTCTTGGTATGAACTTGCTCTGAACCATACTTCTTGAAAATCGGCAAAGTATGCTATATTTTAGCATTATTTGAATTTGTGTGATTTCATTGTATATAGAAATCAGTGAAAGCAGATTTCATGACACAAATAATGAAGCGGTTGAAGGTGAGCATTCAGCTTATTTTAATCAAAAGTGTCTCTATGGGAAACAGTTAACATTTCAGTATGACAAAATATGCAATTCATAACTACAAAATACTGAAAGGGGGATAAAATGGAACTTATCTTTACTAATAGGTATGAGCAATGAAATAATATGCAAAAGCATTTATTCATTTGTATTCTCATGAAATGTATGTGCTAAATATTTTTTTATGTATACCATAGTCCTTTAATATGTATTTCTTGCTGATTTATTGAATTTTTAATATTTCATGTTAATTTTTACATTATTTTGACATTTAAGAAGTTCCTAAAGTTTCAAAAAATGCTGTACATTGTTTAAAATTTTCAGCCATATAAAAAAAAGGAACTTTATTTATACAACATGCGCCAAAGTTTAAAAGTGAAGAAATGAAAATTGTGTGGGGCTTATACCAGTTAATTTTATTTGTACCTCTTGAAAAAATTACTGTGGATTAAAGCAGAAAAATTTTCTTATTGGGAGGCTTTTTTTTTATTGTAAGCATGTAGATTTTTTTCCTTCCCTTGTTTGTGACTAAAAAGTATTCTATAAATATATTGACAAGATTGAACTATTTAATGGTTTTTTAAATCTTATCTTGTTTAACCTCAGAAAATGAAGTCCTGCAAAAAAAAATGAAATTACAAATTCTCATCATTAATTTAAACCGTAGATTGCTGATTTCATGTTTGCCAATATGTTAGAGGGAATTTTTTTTTCCTTACTTCTATTAATCATGGTTACATGATTTTAAATTTTATTTCTGGGATTCTTATTATTACCTTGATTGTATTTTTTTTATATATAAACAATATATTTTTACTTTAGGAAAATTGTTATATTTAAAGCATTTATCAATTTTCAGAGTGTCCGATTTTTTCAAAGATATTATTCAACGTTCGAATCAAGAAAAACGTTCTCATGAAGATGCTGATGATGCTGATTTAAAAAAATTAAAAGTTGAAACTATTCTTGATGACATAAAGTGAGATTTTTAAAACATTTGGTTTCTTTATTAATTGATTTAGTAGATTATTTACCTGTATATATACTTATTAAAAACATATAACTACTAAATTAATTTACTGTAAACTTGTAATTTTCTATTCTTCAATTGTACTAATTTATTGCATCCAAATCTTATTTGATGAAATTAACATTTATTTTATTTTCTAAATATTAATAAATAAAGTGTGTTATAAAAATGATTTTTTTTTCAGTCCTGAAGACTTTTCTTCTAGAATACAAATTCATGTTGTTGAAACAGTTGAGGCTTGCCTACATGAGGTCTTTTTTTGAATTTTAATTTTTTATATATATTTATGATTAAATATTTACAAAATTCATTTTAATGATCAATATACCCATCTCGTATCATATAATAAAAATTCATCATAAATCTCTTTTTGATATAAATTATTTTCTTATAATGCATGATTTTGATACATTCTCTCAATATATACATGCAGGGAATTATCAAAATAATGGAAACACCTGTGAATAAAAGTGACATTTTTGAATGCTATTGTAACGTTAAAATATAATAATAGCCACCCATTTTTAAAAATAGAAATGTATATATTCTGGTAGTATGTGGTAACGTTATGAGTTTTCTTGGATTTATTTCAAACACGTCAAATGTCGGATATTTCAAATTTTCAAAGAGGTCAAATTGGTTGGAGCTCATTGAGCTGGAGGAAGTGTAATCGAAACATCCGAACTTTTAGGCCTTTCTAGAGATGCAGTGTCTGAAGTCATGACAGCATACACACAGCGTGTGGCAAGACAAGTTCGACAAACCAAAAGAGTGAACGGAAAGAGAAGCTCATTGAAAGAGACCAATGGGTATTGAAGCGCATTGTGATGTCTCAAAAGCGAACAACTGCAGCAAAATTGACCGCAGAGCTCAATCAGCATCTGGATTTTCCAGTGTCAATCATTACAGTTAGAAGGCACCTTTATAAACAGGACATTTATGCCAGAGCAGCAATTCTCAAGCCACTTGTAACAGATGTTAATGCCCAACATTGTTTACAGTGGTGCCACACTCGCAAAACCTGGCCGATTGATAAGTGGAAGAAAATAATATGGTCTGACGAGTTGTCTTTCACATTTCTCCCTACAACAGGACACCTGCACAAGGGTATGATCGTGATTGTCTCCTTCCAACTGTCAAACAGGGAGGAGGATCTGTCATGATATGGGTAGCCATGTTGTGGTTTTCTGCTGAACCAATCGTAACCCTGAAAGGAAGGATCACTCATTAGAAGTATAGATAATTTTAACCTTACCATATAGTCCATCCTTACTATAAACTTTGTTACCTGCTGGAGATGGAATTTTCCAGAATGATAATGAACACATCCATCCAGTGGGACTTATACATTCATGGTTTGATGAACATGGAATGAAGTTAGACATCTACATGGACCCGCACAGTCACCAACCTCATTGAACTGTTATGGTCTACTTTAGAGCGTTCAATACGGAATGGATATCCTCCATCGGCATCTTTCCCAGAACTTTCACAATATCTTTCCATGAAGAATGGTGCAATATTCCTTTCAACATTATTCAGCACTTGTATGAATCAATTCCTAGGCGAATCTAAGCTGTATTGCATGCCAAAGGCGGTCTTACGCCATACTAATAAATTTCTTTATAAATCTATGGTGTTTACATTATTTTGATAGCCCCCTGTGTATATATATATATATATATATATTTTTTTTTTTTTTTCAACTGTAGTTACGTATTTGTGTATACTAAAAAAAACCCATTAATGGCAAAAGAGATTATTTTTATTCTTGAATCAGAATTATTGTTATAGGTAGCTTATTTATAATATTTAATGCTAGTTATTTAAAATTTCAAACATTTTTCTATGCAAAATAAAATGTTTTTCTTATTTACCATAAGAAAAAAAGTTTTGTTTTCTACAGCTGGACTATGTAAATTAAATCTGTTAGTCATTAATGATATAATTATGTTGTAATTTCTGTTGTTATCTTTTATTTATTTTTAAAAATTTTACGTTTTCCTTGTTTAAAGAAAATGAAGATTTGATTAAGAGGTTTAATGAAAATGAAAAAAAAAAATTTTTTTTTTTTTTTTTTTTTAGGTTGCTGTCCCTCATGATTCAGAATACATTCCATTAAAGCAAAGTCAAAATACTCCATGTCGAAAATATCCATTTATTCTCGATCCATTTCAAAAAGAAGCTATATTATGCTTAGAAAACAACCAGTCTGTTCTTGTGTCAGCTCATACATCTGCTGGAAAGACAGTAGTTGCAGAGTATGCTAATTCTATTTATAATTAAGTGTTGCAGCTAATTTTTTATTAATTACTAATTGTAAAAAAATATTTATTGCCATGTTAAAAATTGTCATTATTTTTAGGTATGCTATAGCTATGTCCTTGAAAGATAAACAAAGAGTAATTTATACAACTCCCATTAAAGCTCTTAGTAATCAAAAATATCGAGAATTTTTTGAAGAGTTTCAAGACGTGGGTCTACAAACTGGGGATGTTACTATTAATCCTTCTGCCAGTTGTTTAATTATGACTACAGAAGTAGTATTTTATTTGAAAAGACAAAAATTATTTATTTTACTTAAATGTAGTTGTTTTATTTATCATTTTATTTAATATTGCTCAAAATAGAGAAAAACTAATTTATTATTTTGACGCTAATTTTTTTTTTGGTAATTTATTATATAAAAATGCATAAAAGGAAATAAATAATTTATCATTTATATTTCTATTGATTTTATACTAATTAATCATTAGTAAAGTTTTAGATATATAAATTGTATTTCTAATTTAAATTTATTATGCATCTGAACATAATCAAAATTTATAAATCTCTAATAAATTAACTTAGTGAAAATTAAATTTATTTGTAAGGCAACTTTAATGTTGTCAAATTAAATATGTATAATTAAAGCCATATACACATACAACATTTGCATTAAAAATATGGCTTGTTACTAATTTTATTTGTTTATATTTGATTGCCTGTCTTTATTATAATATCAGGTTTATGTGATTATTATTTTTTTTCAGATTTTGAGAAGTATGTTATATAGAGGTTCTGAAGTGATGAGAGAAGTTGGTTGGGTAGTTTTTGATGAAATTCATTACATGAGAGATAAAGGTAAAAACCTTATTTAATTATCAAATATGTATAAATATATATGAAGGAATTTTGTATTACATTTTCTTACATAATATGGTGCATAATGTAACCAAACCCTGCTGAGTAGTTTACTTTAAATTAAATATTAGGGGTACTGATAAGTTTAAAAAGCTTTAAAGGTGTACTTTGATTCATATACAATAGCTCTATATTTTATCAAATGAGTATAATCAATTATACTAAGTAACATGAGTCACGTAGATAGTTTAGAAAAGTGCTTCATTATTCACTATACAGTATTATCTGAAAAGGTTGGACACATAAAAAAATTGTATTTAATGAAATATGTAAAGTAAACAGTGTTTTCATTGTAATGTTCAGAAATCGAGTTTTATCTGTATCATATTTCAATATGAGCTGTGTTAATGGTTCTTAATGTACACATGAAATCGATAGTTAACCTCTACTCAGATGTGATGAATCATGTTTATCATCTCTGTGGCAATGACACTACCATTAAATGTGAAAGTTCCATATTTTATCACTGCAAATAGTCCACATTCATGGGGTTTATTAAGATAATAGAAAATCCAGTGACTTCTGGAAGTAATGAACATGGCAGTTGTACCAATCCATTTATTGCAAAATGGTTAAGAGGTATGATATCTGTAATAAAGAATAAACCAATATATGTTAAAAAATGACAATTCCATTTTCAAATATATAAAAAATTGAGTTATTGGAGAAAATGTGATGCTCTAGCATACCTAAGTAAATATTTATGGTTTGTGCATGGTTGGGGGGGAGGTTATTCTTAATAACATAAGTGGTTAAAGTTACCCAATATTCATGGCAAAAGAAGTTCATATGTATCTGATCAAATACAAAAGGTGGGTCCTGTTGTGAACTTTGTACAGAAACAAATCGTTTCTGCTGATCTGAACAAGCTACAATAATGGCAATTGAACAGAAAATTTGTCAAATGCTTATTTACTGGCAAAGAATTTTATTCGATGAAATTGCTCTTTTATAATAATAGACCTTTATGTTATTTTCTGACCATGATTTATTTTTTTTACTTCATTACAGGAAAATAATTTAAATAGCATTGTTTTAAAATGCTCAGAATATCTTGATATGAAATGTTTACTAAACATTAAACTCAAATCGATTGATTTCACAAGCTGGAAAATATGCATTGAATAGATATGACTATCTCAAATGAATTATTTTTTTTTTATAAAACATTATCTTTTACAGAAAGAGGTGTTGTATGGGAAGAAACTATTATACTTTTACCTGATAGTGTACACTATGTATTCCTATCTGCTACAATTCCTAATGCAAGACAGTTTGCAGAATGGATTTGTCATCTTCATCATCAAAAATGTCATATAATATAAATTTAGATTTATATTATATGACAATTAATATTCATATTCATTATTTCTTATTCATATTGTATTTTACGTATTAAAGTAATAATAAAATGCCCTTTGCATATTTAGCCTTTGTCATGTAGTTTATACTGATTACCGACCTGTGCCTTTGCAACAATATATTTTTCCTGCCGGTGGTGATGGTCTACATCTGGTTGTTGATGAAAGTGTAAGTTAATGCTTTTCTTTTCTAAATGTACATATTTGATGCATAAATTTTCTCTGAATCAAACTTAATATTATTCAGTATCTTTATTGGGATTGTTTTGGTTTATTAAGAAGACATAAATATTTATAATTTTTATAATAAAATATTTTAATTTTTCTTATTGAATAGGTCATTGAGGTAATATTATGGAGAACTACATCTGTTTTTGTTTTTAAAATTATATATATTTTGATATGATTTTTATTATTAAAATAGCAAAGTTATCATGAAATTACCAGTTATTCTTTCCTTGTCATTGGCATATATTAATAATTTCAAAAATTAAAATATCAATTTATTCATTAAAAACTATTGCTGTATGATATAAATGTTGTATTTTAAATAAATTAGTTGATGCGTGTAATGTGATATATATGCATTTTTTAGGGGGGGGCAAATTATCTTTAATTTTGAAATAAAATTATTTGCCATTAGTATTTTGAACATTAGTATTCTAAATCAAATTTATACTAATCAAATGGCAAACTCTGAATTTAGTTTTCTTTTGAGGTTTTTTTTTTATTCTACATGTAAGTTACCTTTTTCTAGGGTAATTTTCTTGAAGACAATTTTAATACTGCAATGAGTGTGCTGCAAATAGCTGGTGGTGGTGCTAAAGGTGATTCAGGCATGAGAGGAAGAAAAGGGGGAATGAAGGGTAAGTTATATAATATAATTTAAAAAGTCAATGGGAAATAGGAAAGCATTTCTATTCATAAGAATTTAATCATTGAAATTGATTTGCACTATTGCACCAATCTCTTCATTGATGAACTTTTCTCAAAATAAAAACAAACTTTATCTCTGAAAAGACAAATAAAAGCAAACAATAAGAGATGTACAGATCACTGAAAAATAATCGTAGTTATAATAATATTAAATTTTTCACATGAAAGCAAAAAATTTGCCACTTTAAACTATTGATACTTTTTTTTTTAATGTTGAGTAAATTTTTAAGAAGAGGATGTTAAATTTTTGAGAAGTTTCTAGTTTTGTTTTAAAAAAAATTGTTGGCTTATCTTAGAATAAATTGTTTACTATATTGAGTGAATTGTTGTTTGTTGAATTTTTGCAACTCTTGCCAACATCACCAAATTTATTTATTTTTCTTTGTACGGTTTACATTTGACTATTTTTGTAAAATAAAAGTATTTTTCTCAATAAATAGAATCTAATTGATTCTGTTTATTTTTTTTATTTGATATTTAAGTTGTTTTGCCATTAAATAATTAAAAATCATTAAGTGCATAAAAACTATTTATGTTGTTAAAAAAATTCATAAAATTTATTTGAAAGAAATTCCTTTCTTTTCTTAGATGGCTCGAATTGTTTTAAAATTATCAAAATGATTATGGAAAGAAACTTTGCTCCAGTAATTGTCTTCAGCTTCAGTAAAAAGGAATGTGAAGCTTATGCTATGCAAATGGCCAAGTTAGATTTCAATACTGGTAAGTTTGTTTATTAATGATCTTTAAAAATACATTTATTCTTTAATACAATCAAAAATATGAATTTAATGTAATTCTGATTTTTTATTCTAGCTGAAGAAAAACCATTAGTTGAAGAAGTGTTCAAAAATGCTATGGATGTGCTGTCTGATGAAGATAAGAAACTTCCTCAGGTGTTTAACAGAAGTTTATGTATTAATTCATAATTTAATATGAGCACTAAATATGTTGGATAAGCTCTATTAAACTTACAAAAAATCAAATTTGTGATTAAGATCATGCATTTAGGTTTTTTCTTTTTACTTTTTTTATATTATAGCATAATATAAACAATATTATAATTAAGAAATTGAATGTAAAATTAAAACAATTTAGTCTGTAATACTATGAGATTTGCCTTTATTTTAATAAAAATGCATTTGAAAAATTAAACTCGCCTATTGTTTTGTATATTAAATTTATTATGTAAAATTTCCTATAAATTACAGATTTAGTAAAATATTAATGTTGTAAAAAACAAAAAAAAAAAAAATTGTCTTTATTAGAATTTATCTTAAGTTAAAAACAAATGTAAAATTTAATCTTAAAAATTTTAAAGTATTTCATCTTAGGTAATTACGGGCAAAAATCTTAAAGCTGTTATGATAACCCTTTTTCTTATTGACTTTCTTTATAAATTTTTTTCCTTGGTACTTTAAGATTTTATATTTTTTGAAGAAAAAGAAATTGTAATAGTAAACAATACATTTGCATAAAAATATTGCCGAACATTATCATGTTTGCGCGCTAATGCAGAATGAAGTGATCTAAATATAGAAAATATCCAAGTTACAAAAGTATGCAGTTCTTAAGTTATGACAAACGTTTTGTATTTATTGTGCACAGATGCATACTTTGAATATTTCTTCATGACAGTTACTCAAAATAATATTTAGAATCTACCATCAAAACTATATAAATAAACACATAACTGTGCATCTCAAATTCGTTAAAAAATATTTTATCTATAATTACATTTTCAGGTTGAGCATGTATTGCCATTACTTAAACGAGGCATTGGTATCCATCATTCTGGTCTTCTTCCAATTCTTAAAGAAACAATTGAAATTCTCTTTGCTGAAGGTTTAATCAAAGTAAAAAATTTATTAAAATTTTTAAAAATATGCAATTTAATTTTATAAAATATTTTAGAAATAATCATATTTTCATTATATTTTCAGGCTTTATTTGCTACTGAAACTTTTGCTATGGGCTTAAACATGCCTGCTAGAACTGTGTTATTCACAAATGCTCGAAAATTTGATGGAAAAGACTTCAGATGGGTAAGAAAAAGTACTTTTAGTTTCTTTTTAGTTAAAATTTAATTCTTCATAAACATGCTTTTGGAAAATCAAATATATTTTAGAATATGTATTGCTTTCAATTTTAAGTGAGTTCTTAAGTTTGTTTTTACAAAATTATCCTATTTTTAAATTTCTATAATTAAAAAGTTTTTAATTTTTGTAGTTTTAATTCCCCATACAACAATGCTTCCTAATTAATATGCAATGAAAAAAATTTAACTACAAAATCATATAAATAGTGAAATTAGAAAATTTTCCTCACAGCTTGATAAATTTGTAACTGTTGTCAGCGAATTGCACTTGTTCAAAACTTTCCAAAAGGATTAGTGCATTATTTATTTTGCCTAGTATGAAATGAAAGAAATTAATACGCTGACAAAAAAATATCCTTCATAGTATGTTGTGTAATTCTTTTATGTATTTGAGGGGTTCCATGGAAGTATTTTATACTTTGAGGTGTGCCATGGTGTGATAAATGTTGGGAAGCACTACTCCTCACACTAGAGGCAGTTCATGAATATTATTTGTGGTGTTATGTGAGCCAGTATTGCCTTTATTCCTTATTCCATTTTAATTCACAAATTTTAGACGCGGATATAGTAAATATTCTGTAATATATCATAAATAAATTATTTCTCATTTCACGATAAATATATATGCATTTCTAAGTTTTTAAAATTTTTATTATTATTTAGGTTACGTCTGGTGAATACATTCAAATGAGTGGGCGTGCTGGAAGAAGAGGCCTTGATGAAAGAGGCATTGTTATTCTTATGATGGATGAGAAAATGAGTCCATCTGCTGGAAAGGAAATTGTTAAGGTACTTAAATTTTGTTCTTTATTCAACACAATTTATGTGTATTAATGTAGTTTTTTTTTATACATATATTAAACTTTTAAAAATATTTAGGGCCTTCCTGATCCTATAAATTCAGCTTTCCACTTGACTTACAATATGGTGCTTAATTTGCTCAGAGTAGAGGAAATTAACCCAGAATATATGCTGGAGCGATCTTTCTTCCAATTCCAAAATTATTCTTGCATTCCACAACTTTATGAAAGTAAGATTGACATACCTTTGAGCTATTTATTCAATTCTTATTTTAATAAAATGAAATTTGTAATTTTTTAAATGTTTCATTTTTAGAAATAAAAACACTGCAAGAGGACTATAGTGCAATTTATATAGAAAGAGAAGAGGACCTGGATACATATTACAAAATAAAAAACAAATTATCAGCCTTATCTGAAGAATATCATGCTTACATTATACAACCTGAATATTGTGTTCCTTTTTTTCAACCTGGCAGGCTAGTAAAGGTATTATTTTTATTTTCCTTATATTTATAAAATATACATAACAAAAGATGGTGTTAAAGGACACCAAGTTAAAACCAAATAAAATAAACTTTCATATATATATATATAGGCATACAAATCTGCAGATATTTTTCCTAAAACTTTACATTTTATAGGTAATTATTAAAAATATTATGTTGATTTTAAAATTTCATCTAGTAAATTGTTAAATTATACTTTTGAGTTGTATAACAGTGTATTTATATTTGTTTTAATTCAATTTCCTAATATTAAAAAAAAAAAAAAAAGAATCATAGGAAATTATAGAATTTTAAAATCTACCTGTAAAGTTTAAGTAGAAATGCAGAAGTTGTCAATTTGTGAATTAATTATATTGAATTTTCTTACAGGTGAAAAATGGAGATGATGATTTTGGGTGGGGTATGATCATAAATTATCAAAAGAAAACAATGTCTGTTGTAAGTATTGCATTATTATATAATTTTTTTTCTGCTCATTTTCCATTATATTTTCCTATGATTCTTTTTAATTTCTTCCTTTGTTCTATTATTAAAATTAAATTATCTGTAATTTTTTACAAAAATTTCTGTGATTTGTAATCGCCATTTTTAACCATTTCTCTATACATAACTTTTTGTTTTATTTTATAACTAATATGTTAATCATGTAATTTATTTTATAAGTTTTATGTTTATATAAGAAACAACAATAAATTGTGTTGCTAATTTTATCAATAACCTTTACTCTGTAGGGTCCCAATAAAGAATCTGTTTATTATGTTGTTGATGTGTTACTCCAAGTATCCAAACAAAGCTCTGAAACAAAAATAACTTCTAATTTAAAACCACCATTACCTGGTGAAAAAGGTGTAATGCAAGTAGGTTTTAAATAATATAGTTTTTCAGTTTAAAATATCTATTCTGACTGCTCAAAAATTGAATTATTTTATTTCTTCTAAGGTTGTTCCTATTAAAGTGAATTTGATTCAACAATTGAGTTCAGTACGAGCTCATACTCCTCAAGACTTAAGACCTCTTGATAACAGAATGCAGGTTTTAAAAACAATTCAAGTAAGAAGCTATTTTTTATTTTGAAAAATTAAGGTTTTTTCAATTTAATATACTCTAAAAAATTTATTGGATTTCATAAAATTTAGGATTTTTTTTTTTCTGAAATTATTAGGGTGAACTAGTTAGAATGCAGTTTAACTTGGATTCTGATTGAAAAAAAATATTTTTTTAAATAGTTGATAATGTCAAATTTAGTTCATTCACTTTTCTTCATAATTGTAGAATGCTCCAAAAATACATAAAAGTTAAATAGAATGTTTACTGAAAAATTAATATGCATGTTTAAATGCTTATTATTTTCAAAGATAATATGAAATATTTGTTACTGATTTTGTCATATCTATAATATTTAAAATAATGGTAAGTTGCTTTAAAAATTTATTTAAATATAGTTTCTCGTAATTTTTAATACTTTTAATCAAAATTCAGAATTTTTATGTTGATGCTCTAGTTGTTCAAATTATTAATTTTCAATTCTTGTATTTCTAGGCTATAAAGGAGCGATTCCCCAAAGGTTTACCTCTTCTTGATCCTGTTGAAGATATGAAAATTAGAGAACAAGGTTTTAAAGATGTTATAAAGGTATGCCCATTCTCAGTTTGCAAAATTATTATTTTATTAATGTGTATTTTGCCATACAATGAAATTTTACTTTTTGTGTCTTTTGTTTTGTCTTTAGAAAATTGAGGTCCTTACTTCACGTTTAAATCAACATCCATTTCATAATGACAAATCAATTGAAAAATTGCTTGACCAGTACAAGAAAAAGTTAGAGGTAATAATTTCTGTTCCTTACATCACCTCTTTTTCTTTATATGTCTTATTATTATAAATGAGACATGTTTGGATTTTTCCATGTTTTATCATTTTTTTTTTTTTTTTTTGGTTCAATTGTAGATTGAAAAAGAGATGAAAGAAGCAAAAGCAGAACTGAAAAAGTCACATTCTCTTTTACAAATGGATGAATTAAAATGTCGAAAAAGAGTTTTAAGAAGAATGGGATATTGCACTGCTTCTGATGTTATAGAAATTAAAGGACGTGTTGCTTGTGAAATTAGCAGGTGAGTTTTATATGCAGTTCCCCATAACATTCTTTTATGTTTTCAATTTGCTATTTTTCCTTTCAATGATTTGAATAAATATTAATCCTCCTTATATTGGAATCCAGCATTTTTTAAAAATTTAACTTGTAAAACTATTGTATATAATATGGAAGAAATAATCTGGAAATGGAAACATAAAATACATTGGAAATGAAAACATTTACTTAAAAACTAACTATATATGAAATGAACATAAGAAGTAACATATTTATATTTTGTTTCTTATTTTATTTAGTTCAGATCTAAATATTAGGAAATTTATTTTATATACAGGAAATTTGTTCTACTTATTTTAGATAATTTTACAGAAATTCTCCTTTATTTATTAATTTTTTTCTTAACAAATTAATTTTTGAATTTAAATTGTCAGAAATTAGCATACTTCAAAAAAAAAAAAATATAGAGAAATAATGAATATTGAAATGGTTAATGCATTTCAGGTTTGGAATTTTTTTTTATAATTATATTTTTTATTGTATATTTCAGGAAATAAGTTAATCTTATAATTATAAAAAAGAAGTTTCTGTTCTTGTTATGAGGATCTATTAATAAAAAAGAATTTAATTTTGTTTACAAACATATTCTTTTACAGTGCTGATGAATTACTATTGACAGAAATGATATTTAATGGGGCCTTTAATAATCTAAATGCCCACCAAATAACTGCTCTTCTGAGTTGTTTTGTTTTCCAAGAGAAATCAAATGAGATGCCAAAATTGACAGAGGAATTATCTGGGCCACTTCGTCTCATGCAAGTAATGAAATAAGTCAATTAATATGCTTTTAATGTTGTTTAATTTCATTTTACTTTATTCATATATTGACATTCTCTTAAATATCTTGCTATAAAATAATTTTATATATTTAAATGTAGAAGTAGGGCTTATAATGAGACCATTTTATTTTATCTTTTGCTACAACTCTAATTATTCCTTTTTTCTTTCTTTTTATACTCTGTTTAATATCTTATAATCAGTGTGAATTGCTATGCTTATCAATGTGAATTGCTATATAAATTGTTAAAAGAAAAGGTTACCAGAAAACTGATTCTGATTATTTTTTGCATGAATAAATGCTTTGAAAAATTTCCATTTTTTGTATAGTTAACCTTAAATTGTTAAACAGAAATGTAATGCAGTGTGAATGAAATGCAATGGGACTTAATTTGCATCAGGGGTACTCTTTTTTTTTTTTTTTTTTTTTTTTTTTAATTATTTATAAGAAACTGCTTAGTAGCAAAATCAGTTAATTAACAGTTTTGTTAATTTAAGATAAACTAATATTTGCAGTGAAGTTCTTCACTAGTAAACATTTTTAGAAATTTTTATAATGTAAGAAAATTTCATATTACAAAAGCAACATAAAATTCAATATTCAATAATAAAAGTGCATAAAAACTTCAATATCATAAAAACATTTTTAGTTGAAAACATGCATGCAGCAGATAGATTTTGTGTTTATTATTTGAGAAGTATCAGATTGAATATTTTTATTTCATAGGAAACTGCTCGCAGAATAGCAAAAGTAAGCAAAGAATCCAGATTAGAATTGGATCTTGAACTATATGTGGATTCATTTAAACCGCATCTCATGGATGTGGTTTATTCTTGGAGTAAAGGAGCCAGTTTCTGTCATTTATGCAAAATGACTGATGTATTTGAAGGTTAATTTCACGCTTTATTTATTTATATTTCGACTTCGTTTATTCTATTTAGTTATTCATATATATGTATAGAAGTAGGTAAAATAATTATCTTGTGTTCAAATATTATATTATTATTAATCCAAAAATATATTATTGTTAACTATTCATCTTTATAATAAATCTATATGTAATATACATATTAGAGCTTACTTTTAACTATGAAAATTTGATAATTTAGTTTTTTTTTTTTATGGAGAGAAAAATAGGCATATTGAACAATATTTAGATGTGGAAATTGCATATTCTTGAAATTGTATACCTCAGTGTTGGAAATGTTCTTAATATAATTTAATCTTCAATGTCCTGGAAGATTAAATTTAATACCATCACCTTTAAATGCATTGAAAATTCTTACAGCTTTATATTATGCGAGTGACATATACATTTTCGTCTATTGATGGTCTGAAAACAGCTCAGGAAAGATGAAAGTTGGAAATTAGAAGCAAAATAATTTGTTTTAGGTAGTAAAAAAAAAAAAAAAAAAAAAAACAGACAAGATATTATATTTATGGAGAACTTAGCACTAGGTCATACGAAAGTATATCAGATTGAAAAACTTTTTGTAATATCAGAAACTGCCTAAAACTTGGGACAGAATATTGAAAACTTGCTCTGAACTCAATTTGTCTACCAATGAAAAGAAAACTGAAAAATATGGTAAAAAAAGAAGAAAAAGTATAAAGAAACATTCCTTTTATCATTAAATGGGATGGAAATTTGACCCATGATAAGATTGGAAAGATAAAGTTACTCACTTGCCATTATTAGTTTTTCTATGAAAGGAATTACTAGAAGTGGCCAAAATTTCATCTTCAATAGGAAAATTTTGGGCTGAAGTTATTTTAACCTATTAAAAATGTCTGCAGTGCAGAATGTATTTTGGCAATACTAGCCTAATTGCTCTTGTACTTCTGTCCTTTCAGAGCAAAATCTAGAAAGAACTTGTATCATTTACCAGCAGATATCATGCTATGGAGTTCATAATTAGCACAATGTCTAAAGTATAAATGGAAATCGCACCTTCTCTTGAAGTAGTTTTATTTAAATGCTTTTAAGAATATCGCAAATTCATTAATACAGATGTAATTTGCAAATCTAGTTGAACAAATTGCTACTAGAATACTTATAAACACATTCGTTCATTTTCAAAGTTAACATGTAAATTTACAAATTGTTTCTGATATTTGTCACAAGTTTCTTAGGTTTAGTTTCTTTTGTAGTTGTGATATTATATCAACCAAAAGACAAATGTTGAATGCTATGCAGAATGAAGCTCAAGTTGAAAAGCAAGCTCAGCTTTACTCTTTACATTCATAAATAAGATGTTGTTACATCTGAGTCAGTTGTTAAAAAATATTACAAACAGGCGAAAAGAAGTAATAAAATATCTGGAAATAGTAAATGATTATCCAAATATGCATTTACATTTATTCAGGAAGGCAGTGGATTGTTAATATATTATGTTTAAATGCAATTTCCTTACAAGCTATTGAAAGAAATTAGTGATGATGTTCTTGTTTTTTATGAACTAGGGAATGGCTACCAAATAAATTATAATTAAAGTTAATTATAATGTACTAGCATAAAAAAATAATAAAATGACATTGAATGATTTCAATAATATGGAGTAAAAATAGGTAGTAGTGCAGTTTCAAAATGTATATATACAAGCTGGCTTTGTTATAGCTGATATGAAGTGCTCTAAATGCACAACTTATTTTTATGCCTATTTTCATTTATTTTAATGTTAAAATTAGGTAGTATCATTCGTTGTATGAGAAGACTGGAAGAACTTTTGAGACAAATGTGTCAAGCAGCTAAGGCCATTGGGAATACAGAAATGGAAAATAAGTTCTCTGAAGGTAATTGCTTTGATGTTTTCTTAGCATAAAATTGGAGATTGTAATATTATTTATTCTATAGTACTATTCAGATTTAAAGTACATACCGTATATTTTTGTATCTAAGCCAAGAATTTGTGGTTTTTTCTAAAGCTAAATTCTAGGGAGTTAGCTTATATATGGATTTGCTAATCTTACAAAAGACATAGGCATTTATTTTCTGTTTGCCAGGCACAAGTGATGAATCGCCAAATAAACTTGTTTTTATTTCTTAACCTTATGGAAAAATTTTTATTGAAATGAGTTGTTTGTTTTATAAAAATGGTTTGTTTTTATTTAAAGTTTTTTTTATATATTGCTGGTTTGTTGCATCATCACCAAAATGAACAATCTTATTTTGGGGAAATTTGCACCCGCAAAACGTACATCAGAATTTAAAATAGAATACTCTAAGTGAGGAACATTACAGGATTTTTTTTTTTTTGGCTTATGTGACGGTTTTGAACTTTAATAAATTTTTGAAGAAAAAATATGTACTCTGTGCTGGTACATGGAAATAATCAGTATGTATTAATTTATAGCAATTATTTTTAAAATTTAGCATGCTATTAATAATATAAAGGTGTACGCAATTTCAAAGTTAAGCAATGAACAGTAAATTTTTTTAACTAAGAATTTTGATATAAAGGAAAATGAAAAAAAAAAAAAAAAAAAAAATCAAACTTTTAATAAATCTCTTCGAAGCTTGACTTGTCCCAAATTATCCATTCGAATTTGCTAGATTATTTCATGGTTCTTAAATGGCAGCATTTATTATTTGGATGTCTGTTGTGTGGCACAGGCAGTACATTGTTACAGTATTATTAGAAAATTGATTATTTACTGTATATTTTGATGTCAGAATAAAACTCATTTAATTTTACCCTTCATTTTTTAACTTTGAGACTGCATTCATCTGGCACATTTTCTCTGTTACTTTTGTGAATATTTTTCTCAATAACAAGATAAATAGAGTATTTAGTTTCACAGAGATAGAATCGGGAGTCGGAAATTCGTAAAAATATATAAATATCAGAACAAATTGCTGACGAGAGCATGCACGAGGATGCACATGACTGGCGATTTTGTAGCAAGCATGCTTGCCAACTCGGATTGTTACGTATTTTATTGCAACCTTATGTCTCGCTTTTTTTTTATGAGGAGCTGTCCAGTTAATAATTTCTCATTTTTAAACTTTTTGCACTAGTGTCTGTGTTTGCTTTTACTTGTGTAACTCAGCCATATTGTAATCTCGAGGGCTTTACTCTAATATTCTATTTTAAGAGATTTTTTTAGGATGTTTATCCTATTTTTTTTTAAACTAAATTTCTTAAAAATAATTTTTTTTTCATATTGAATTAAATAATATATGGGGTGATTATAATTAAAGTTCCACTTTCAAAATGCTGTTAAAAAAGAATCATTGAATGAGTTCAAATTTGAACTGGAGATACTTTTAGAAGGGGAAAACGGTATGTCATCAGAAAAAGTTCCAAATTGTATCAATAGATGGTGTTGTAAGCAGCATACTATGCAAATTAAAATACATGCATGCGTTGGACACATTGCATTTGCATCATATAAAAATGCAGGGTATGTGTATTCTCCTCAAATTGCATCTTGTCATGAGTCTCTTAATGAAGGGTCGCTCACTACTTGTGAAACTGCAATATCATCAGACCTCCATCCTTGTGACTTCTGGCTGTGGGGTTATCTAAAAAATGTTGTGGTCAGTGGCCAGTTGCAAATTTAGTTGAATTGAAGGCATGGATTATGCAACACATTAACAACATGTGTTACAATACACACTACTAATTTCTGCTGTTTATGTTTGTTTGATAATTTTAAATATAAATGTAGAATTGCATATGAAAATAGTTGGGTGTGATCTTCAGAGTAAACCACTTACTCATTATTACAATGAATAAAACTATATATGAAATATAATTTTACTTGCATTTTTGAGCAACTAAAATATGTTATTGATTTGATATTTATTTGTTCTTAAAACATATACCAAAACATTACATTTTTTATTGAGTTGTAGTGTTATGTTAAGAAAACCTCTTTAAAGAAATGATAAGCTTTACTTATTAATTTGAAAATTTTTCTTAATGTTTTTGAAAGAAATTAGTATAGTTAATAGAATGAGTTATCTTATGAGTACTTATATTTTTGTTTCTTATTAAATGGGGGAAAGATGAATCTATGTGTTATAAGCATATGAACTTGGAAGTATTTAAGGTTAATGCTGTGTATATACATTTTTCTTTTATTTTTAAGGAATCAAGCTCATCAAAAGAGATATAGTATTCGCAGCAAGTCTTTATCTATAAAGAAAATTTGTTTTTATTGGAGAAATGAATTGTTAGTATATTTTTATATTCAAAATTCATGTAGACTGAGGAATGCAATACTCACTCTAAATGACTGCATCTATAAAAAAAGGTTCATGTGTGCATAAATATTTAAATTCATTGACTTGCCACTTATCATATAATAATAGTTTTCAAATATTTTTTTAACTACTATAATATGCTATTTACGTTGTTTCCCCTGAATAATGACGATATGTTTCATTTAAATGCAAATATATCTTAACAATGAAATACTCTCATATATCTTAATAATGAAATATCTCGTATATCTTAATAATAAAATTTGTTAAAAGAAACTGTATAAATATTTTTTATATGGATTTAATATAATGCAATCATTTGTCTTTGTTTTTTTTACTTAAAAAAAAAATTTCAAAATGAAATGTACATAGTGGAGATGTTGTAAATAAACTTTTATGCATTTTTCAATTCAGTTTTCTTTATATTTTCTCCCATCATTTTCTGAAATAGGAGAGAATTTATACTGTTAAAATACCATTAGATATATGGAAAGTTCTATCCTAAAGCAAAGGTTGCAAAGGCACAACACAATAAACAACATTATTTCTTTTTAAACATCTTAAGATTTTGATCTCCAAGTATAATTCTTTTTAAAAATTAACAAGTTGTTCAAAATGAAAAGTTTTACATTTTAATGCTTCTTGGTACTGTAACAAAAGTTTCTCCACAAACAATGAACATTGTTAAAAATTCCTAGGACAAGCAGTCATCATGTTATCTTCAATGAGCACTTTTGTTGTAGCTTCCTTGTACTTGTTTGTTGTGTTCCAGTTTTTAACTACATCAATTTTAAGACACAAAACAGTATCAAAAGAAATTTATTCAAACTTATAAAAGAGCACAATATTTAAAATGAAGCACCTATAGGAAAGGGCTGTGAGGAATTTGTTTGTGTGGGAGGAGAAAAAAAAAAAAAAGGGCATACATGGATTGAAGATGAACGAAACAAGCCCATCAAATGAAGCCTTGTTTTGCTTATTTGCCGAAGGAAGAGCTGATTAATTTTGCGATCTTTTGCTCAGATGTTAGACAAGAAATTTGGTTTTGTAGCTGACTCTAGCATTCCTTTTTCCTGGTAAAAGAGGAGGAATGTTTTAATACACAAAACAATATCAAATTTGTTAATTCTCACAAATAATCTTTCCAACTTTTCGATTTATACTGAGCAAAGATCACAGTTTAAGTAGACGAACTTGAAGTGAGTAAACATGTGTGTATTTTCTTCTATCCCTTTTTATTTGTATTTAATTATTTGAATTTTTTTAATTCTCAATTCTACAAGTATTTTGCTGATTTCATTACTATTGGTTTTGTGTGTTAATTATTGAAAGGGAAAGCCTTTCTGAATGATCTAATCCTATGATTATCTAATATAAGCTTAATCCACACAATGGAGCTCTCACTAGGTTGGGATTTTTCAGTTGGTTGTAGAATATAATGGATGAGCGATGCGAGAAGGAAGGGCTATGGAAATAATGGAGGTGATAAAGACAGATCACTGAAAAAAAAGTGGAATGAGTGATGCTCGTTAAGCATTAATGAGCATTAACTTTCGAAAAATTTCATTGAATTTGAATTTTTTGAAGGACTTCACTCGAGCCACACCGCTTGACTTTGAGAAATACACATTAGTTAGTTATTTAGTTAAATTTATGCTATGGAAGGGATTTTTAAAGAGGCTGGATTGTCTTGAGACATTTCATAGCTTTCGCTTAAGTTTGCATTTTTAAAATTAAGCTTCCAAGGGAATGGGCTCTGACGAACTTGTTATTGTGGGAGAAAAAAAAAAGTCAAATGCTTAAGTATTAATTAAATATATTGTAACCTGCACATCATTGTGTTGGCTACAAAAGGGAATCTTTCTAATTGCTATCAATGCATCATAAATTTCATATGTCAAAAGGTAGAAGTGATGAGAATAATTTGCAAATCTGGGAGGTTCATTATAATTCTGGTGGAGAGCCCTAGGGTTTATTCACTTTCCAGTAACAGTGAAAGACAAATTTTATGCACAGAGTACTCATATTTGTTGCATGAACCAAACATATGTTATACGACTGCAAATGAAATTTGAAAATATATAATACAATATAGATTGTGCCACAATAAACAAATATCCTAACGAAATTAGGAAATAAAATATATTTGCCCTAAAAAACATTTAAAAATAATTATGGAAAACAAATGACATTTTAGTATATCATTCTGTACAGTTTATATTTTGAAATAATTAAAAACAATTTGAAATAACATAGATTTAATGTAATGATTTTAGAGTATTTATTAGGAAGAAAAATATAAAAGTTTTAGTTGAATTTAAAAAAAAAATGAAAGATTTAATTGAATTGGCAGTATTCTCACTTGACAAACTATGTTGCAATTAACTGAAAAAAATTACTTATTCATGATATAATTGTTTTGAAGATATTATGATTTAATTTTGAGCCTTCTAAAAATGATTGCTCATAGACTAAGAATTTCATTTTAGGTCTAAAAATAATCACAGACATATATCTATATATATATAAAACAACTACAATGAAAAGTGATATAATGAAAAGTATAGAATTTTATATATACTATTATGACTTAATATATATTTTAATATTTGAATCAGGTTTTGTCGCAACTAAGTCCAAAAGATATTTGTAAATGGTTCTGTCTATTTTTTAATATTCGTGTCAGAAAATTATGATTCATAAATATTTGTTGATTCTAATAGTTGTGCAAATTGTAATCTGTTATCTAGTAACAACTATAGCTACTTATTTGAGCGTAATTTAATAATAAAACTTGATTGAAGTTATTAATTCTTTCAATGAACTTTCACCAACTGCTGTTATATTAATAGATAAAAAAACTTCGGACACTTTTGTAAGGATGGAAAAAAAAATTTACTTATTAAAATTAAATGTATCCCAGACTAGCTTGTTATAAATGCAAGTTTTATCACCTAGTTCTGAATAAATTAGAAAACATTTAATTAAATCTTTATTCCTTAAATATTTAAGTATTTTTACTCCTTCATTCAAATCTGAAAGCTTAAAAACAATTTATTTATAATAAGGCATACTTCTAGAAAAGTAATGTGATTGCAGGCTGTGCATGAATATTCAATTGATAATTCTATTTTTAAGCTTAATATGTTATGAGGAAGCTGTAAAGAATGTATTTTTCTTGTTCCAAAATTGTTTAAGTAAATGATAATAAATTTGATACTCAGTGATTCGTCTATATATTCACACATCTTGATTTATTACATTTATTCGATATATTTCATAAACTTTTAATATATAAACGTTTTCTTTAAAAAAAAACTTCTGTAGGCATTTTGTACTCAAAAAAAAAAAAAAAAAATTTTTTTTTTTTTTTTTGTACATTAAATAATCTGTTACACAAAAATGTTTATTGTAAAAATTTGAAAAAATAAAAACATGGCAAAACTTCTTTAATGTAGGAGTTTTAATAATAGTAGCTTCAAAATACTAATAATTACTCTTTGATTCATGTTTAATTCTTATTCATGGGTTACTGATTTTAATTTAAAATCATTAAAGGTCACGATTCATTTCCTGACTATTTATTTTTCTTAAATATATATTGATGCAAATAGGCTTGTGTTCAACCATAACTACTTTGTAGAGCACAATGAAAATTTTAATTCCATTAAAATAAAATATGAATTTTGAAACGAACATTTTCCATAGAAGGGTACTGAGAAATTTCCTACCGAAGAGCGAAAATGACACCAATATTTTCGATTTAAGGAAACGTCTCTGCTTATGAGTACGAGTAGAGAGATTCAATCGTAGGCTTGGCCTATCCAATGTTTCGTGTGTTGTACTTCTATCATAGAAGTAGTAACTGCGGAATCAAAAACGATGTCTCAAGTGTGGTGGAGTATCCCTTTTTCTTTGTCACTCAAATGCACATCATCAATAATTTTCTTTTTAATTTCGGGTAGTTATTTTTTCATTTATTTATTCTGGTTCTCATAGTGTCATGTTTCTAGCTACTTTTGAATCAAGAGGCTTTAAAAGTATAAAAATTCAAATAAAATTTCTTAATTTGGGAAAAATCTCTTTCCAGAATTTATTATTGCATTCAATGTGAATGGCAATGTTGTTATTAATATGCTTTTATTAGTTTCACCTGCATGTTTGTTTGTAACTAACTCTTTGAGCTCGATTTTGCTCTACTTTAAGCGATCAGATTTAATTTAAACTTTGTAGACTTATCAAGGACAGACGACAGTAAAATATTCTGATAAGTTTATTATTTCATCATGATTAGGATCGCCAGGATTAGTGATTTTATTTTAACTTATGAAGAGCAATTCAACCTATGTAGAATGAAAGTACCTAAGACATTCAAACCTACCTGGGACAGTGGCACAACGGATAACGTGCCTGATTACGTATCAGGAGATTCCCTGTTCGAATCCTAGATGGCTCAATATTTTCGCATTTAGCCTTTGTTTTACTCACCATTAAATTATTGTAAGAACTATAGTTCCAGTCCTCCGTACCAGGACCTCATTTAAATATTATAGTTTAAAAACACTAAAAAGCACGCTTTTAGAGTTAATCAAAGTAAAAAATAAATTATAGTTTTAAAAAATAAAAAACAGGCTTTTAGAGTTAATAAAAATGACTGACTGACGAAAAAGGGTCACTGAATCTAAAAGCGGGGTGCTTTGTATGACATTTTTAAAACTAACTCTGCAATTCGGAATGAAACTAGTGAAAATTATAACGATTGATATCGAGCACCCCACGCTTTTAGAACAGTGACATTCATTTTCCATCAGTAATTTTATTCTTCTGTTAGCAATTATTTTTAGTTTGATTAACTCTAAAAGCGTGTTTTTAGTTTTTTAAACTATAATTTATTTTTTATTATTTTTTTGTACCATATGAAAAAAATCCCATCACTTCCGATTTGTAATAGGAAACAGCAATCATGAAAAAAAAGTATCATTACATAAATAACATTTTAAATACTTATTGGGAATCATGAGCGGAAATAGGAACAAAAACTATGTTTCAAAATTGCTCTGCAGACAATTTCCGAACAAAAAAGTTTAAAAGTGCAATTTTATTTTCCACACTGGGCTGGAGCGACAGGGACGATTGGGGTTTTCAAATTAGAGGTGCATGGTCTGTGCCACGATATATCTTTGTGTTCAAAGAGGTGGAGGGTGCGAACTTCCAAATATCATTCCTGAGAATATTCTTTTAAAATTGTGTTATCAAAATACTAACTTAATGTAACTAGCTATGGATCACCTTATGTTACGCTGAAGCTGCTACATATCTGCCATTTTTAGTGTTAATGCCCTGAGGTCAAAGTGCCCTTTATTCGCAAATACTTTTTAAGCTTGGTCTTCTAATTCAAAAAAAGTTGCTCTGCTTCAATATATGCATATATATATTGTAGTGTTGTAGGTTGGAGCCACTCTGGATTGTAACCGAGTGTGGTTGGGTTGAGAGTTGAGACACAGATTGAAGATCTCATAGCTTTATTGACGCACATACAATTAGAGACATATAATATTTAACACATTTAAAAACTTATAATTATTAATTCGTGGAAGAATTCCACTTCTAATCCGAAAACCCGATACGTTCTGCGCGGAATATACTTCCTCTCCGGGTGAGAGTCTGTGGGTCAATTCGCCGGGATGGGCTAAAAATATTTCCTCTCGAGATGAGAGACTTTAAACTAAACTTTCTCAGCGGGAGTGCAGATTGCTCTACACAGCTTCTCGGGTGAGAGTCTCGAGACCTACTGACCATTTCTTCTGAACACCACAGGGCACTTGTAGTGCGTAGGAGGAAACTCGGTTACATTATATATATATAATATTTAAATTTTTAAGTTTCCTTAGAATGAATATTAATGAAATATTAAACACGGGATTTAAAATTAAATCTAAATATTGCAACCCTTCTACGATTATGTCTCTTCCTATACTCGTCGAAGACCATTCCAGTTTCTGTAGAAAGCATGAGCCTTGCTTGCGATTCGTCCTGTAGTAATTACTGGCATGTAAGGCATACCTTATTTCTAATTCCTGCAGATAATATTTTTTTTTTTTGTGTTGTCATGCCAGCAATTACAGTTATTCCGACGACGCATTTTGTCCATGGTCGTAATTTTATTTCCACCGTTCTTCACCTACAATTGTTGCTACATAGTGAATGTCCTCCTTATCAATGCCATGTCTAGAAACAGCCTTTTCAATGCCATCTTTTTTTTTTTTTTTTTCGTACAATACGACACAACATTTTCTTGATATGCATCTAGTACTTTTCAGGGTTTTTTTTTCACACAAGGTAAAAGATATTGGCTCATATATATGATATGAATGGTAAGCCAAATCGGAAAATAGGGGCTGTTGGGATTTGACAACTATTTTATAATACCAACTAATAAGTACCAAGTAATAAAAAAGTGATAACTCTGATTTCTTTTATTGTTTGCAATTCACTACACTTTCAATCAATCGCACCCCGTTACTTGGCGTACTTTGGCGAAAAGATATTTTGACGCCAAATCGCAACGACCACTTACTCTTGAGATTTTACTGAAAGGTAGAAAATTTGTTAAATTTTTGTGAAATGCGACTACCTGTATCCGAGGTTTCTCCAAATAGAAAATGTATCCCGGATCTGTAAAGGTGGTTTCAGTTTTCGGACAAAAGTGGTTATGACAGTTAAAATATAAAGTGGCGCCAAAAAGAATATTTGACTCTGGAAAAGGCAAAAGCTCTCCCAAATTTAAACTCAAATTAATGTGTCTCTAATTTTCTTATATGAGATTAGATAACTGAGATTACATAAAAATCGAACAGAAGGCAAAGCTTCACTCTTTTTTAGTTGTTCGTTCTTTCTTATTTGGTAGGGAAGATTTTCTTCTGAAGATGAATTATTAACAAATCATAATTCAGTGAATAATATTAGCAAATGCGTAAGTGTATTTTAAAAATTAAATTAATATTATGTAGTGTGTAGGTTGGCAACCGTAATGTAATTGAATGTGATTAGTTGAGATATTTGAGGCACATGTTGGAGAACTCACAGCTTTATTTACACTAGCACAAACAATACACACATACAATTAAATATATACAATATTTAACACATTTAAAGACAGATAATTATAGATTCGGGGAAGGACTCCACTTCTAAGTCGAAAACCCGATACTCAGCTAAGCACAGGATGCGCGAAATATACTTCCTCTCCCGATAAGAGCCTGTAGGGCAACTAATACGCAATGTTGGTTTATATTTAATAATATATTTCATATATTATGTTTAAATATATTTCCTCTCTAGATGAGAGGCAAACTAAACGTTTCTCAACGGCAGCACAGGTTGAGCTGTACTTCATTTCGGGTGAGAGTCTCGAGGTCGACTGACATTTCTCCTGAACGCCAAGAGGAGGGGGGGGGGCACTGTTGTATAAGCAACAGACCAAGGGAGCTTGAAGATTACTTACGAGAGGATTACCTGCGAGATTCTGAATTTGAGAGATTCACATGGAGACATATTCTGCTTTACAAAATTTTTTTTAACCCATCTCTCTCAAAGACATGGAAATTCTCTGTTTCGACTTTACTTTCCGGATTTTGAATCTTCTCACTTCGAAAATCTAATGCACTTTGTACCAACGGGCTAAATTTACAGGCATACTTACATGTTCTTACTTGAATTTATCTATGCTTTTTTGGTGCTAATGATTTCTAATGAACAATTTTTCCAAATTTTGGATTTTAACTAGATAATCGAAACCTATTTAAATATTTGTGCTCATCTAGAGTAAATTGTGATTAATTTTTAGCAAATTTTGTTTTGGTTACTGTTTTTTCTTTCTAGTCACATGGAAAGATAATAATATCCTTGCTTATTCAGCAATTAGGGACGATTCAAGTTTATAAAGGGAAAAGGATAGGGGAAAAAATAAACAACTTCCGCTTCCGTTGTGAAGGCCTGTTGCTATGACAAAAATCACATGTTTGACACAAGAACTGTAAACCCATATTTTCTGTTCTGTTAATGTTTTTTTTTTTTTTTTTTTTTTTTTCTTTTTTGTAATTTAAGTAAATAAAAATAATATTTACAGTTTGTCTTAGGTTTTATAATGAGCATTATAAATAAAAAATAGATACTTGCTAACGGATTTCAATTATTTTTAACAATCAATTTTGGAAAAGTGCCATCCTCATTAGCTCTAATCATCTCTATTGCAAATCGAAACCTCAAAGTGAAGTTAGATAAGAAATCAGTTCATATAAGCAGTTCTGTTTTATTTGTAAGTGCGATCGGATGTTTAATATAGCAAAACAAACAAACTAAAAAAGAACATGAAAGAACATAAATATAATGATTTACTTTTTTTAATCCCAGAAAAAGTAGAGAGGAAAAGATTTCCTTTATTATATATTTTCATGATAATAATATTCGTATTATCTCTGATTGCTTTAGGACCTTTATATCACAGATATAAAATAATTTTATTTGAAATTACAACAATTGAAAAATCTGTTGATGCTCCCATTTGTACAGGAATTTCAGATCTAGAAAAAATTTGACTGCCATCCTGAAGATAATGTTTCAGAAGAAAGTTGTTTACAAAGAGGCTGTTGTTACCAGGCTAAGAAAGTGACATTTCCTCCTTTAAATGTTCCTTATTGCTTTTATCCTTCTAATTACAATGGCTACTCAGTTAGAAATGTAACACAAGATGGAAGACATATTTCAGCTAGTTTGATGAGAACTTCATCATCAGGATTTCCAAATGATGTACTCAATTTAATTCTTGTTATTACTTTTATTGATGATAATGCACTTCGAATAAAAGTAAGTTGTAATGATCAGTGTAAGTTATTTTGTCCTATATAGTTTTCGATTTTATTTGTCTAAATTTTTTTTAATATTTTGAAATATAATATTATAATGGATAACTACATTATATCTTAATAGATATTCAAAATTTTTTTAGTAGAATTTCATTTGTTTTGTCAGTTTAGGAATTATTTGTAATTTTATGGTAGATTGTTTTTCATTTCCTTCATCTACATCCCACAATAAATTACTAACATATATTGCAAACTATTACTAAATAGTGACCTTTTCTAACCATGGTTAAATATAAATAGCCTATCATAAAAAATTTCTTTGATCATCTTGGTGTCACTTAAATGACAGAAGATACATAATAATAAGGAAGTATGAAATACTTTAATTAAATAGAAATTTTATTTGTTTAAATAATAAAATATTAAATTTGTCATAAACTTTTAATTAGTTTATATTTATGAACAAGAGATTTGTGTTGAATATAATATTATAAAATTATGGGTTTTTTTTTTTTTTTTAAGATTTTTTTTTATGTCATTCAGAATGGTTTCATTTATCAGTTAATTATATAACAATATATATATTTTTAGAATATGTAAATTATATTTCATTTATTTAACATTTTTTAATATGTTAAAACTTTAGTTTTTGATTAGAATATCTACTTTATATTTAAGCTAAAAATTCTGAAATTGGTCTTGAATTGGCTTGACTTAAAAAGATACTTTGAGATTTATGCTCACATAAGCTGATTTATCTAAATTTGTCCAAATGTTATACTGGTGGATAAAAAATAAAATAAATAAAAACCCGATAAATTATAATTATACAATGAAAATATCCAAAAGTTGCCAAACCCTTAAGGTCTATCAAATATTTGAAATTGGTATTTAAAAGTAATATTGCAAACAACTATTAAAGAAGTTTAATTTCTCCCAAAATTTATCTGATAAATAATTTCTTATGTTTAGTATTTTTTATAATCAGATATAGCTATAACAATTAATTATGCAGAGTTTTCTCATTGTATCATTCTTTCTTATTTTTAAAATTTTTAATCTAATTTAACTGAATTAATTTGTTAACTTAGTAGTGTTTTTTATTATAAGACTAATTTACATAACAATGAAATTATAATTTTAACCCAACCACTAATAATTTTCCAAATTTTTTTCATAAAATTTTTAAAATGTTTTATCTGTTAGCATATTAAAACTTATTTGAAAAGCAATTAAAAATGAAAAAACATCACATTTTTAGTTTTCTTTAAATATTATGTTTGTATTTACAGAATTTATTCACTTTTAAATATATTTTAATTCACAACTTAGAACTATGCTTATTGAATTTATTTTATATTTTTATGATATTATTCATTTAATGTATTTTTAAAATAAGTTAACATTTCTGTTTATGGAGTTTGATATACTAAATAGTCTTTGATATACTAATATTAGTCTTTTATTACAGATTACTGATGCTAATGCTAAACGTTTTGAAGTTCCACTACCGATAAATGATTCATTGAAGCAACTACTTACACCAAGTTATGATGTGACATTAGATTCTAAAACAAGTGAAATCATTATTACTAGAAAATCTAGTAGAACAATTATGTAAGATTTTTTTCCTACTCTTATGTGATAAAAATATTTACGTACATGTAATTATGTATATAACTTGTACATGTTATATAGGTAAATGTGAAAATAAAATAAGAAATGTGTTTTAATATTTTTCCAAAAATCATTTATTAATATTAATTTTTACAATTTTTATTTTTAAAATTGTTATACTATCTCATATTAATATCTTTCATAGTATAAGTAATCAATATTTAATTTATCTTGCTAATTAATTTAACAAAAATTTATATTTCAATGTTCAGACTTTTATTGTTATTTAAATTTTATATTTTAATGGGTGTTTTTATTTCCTTTTATAATATATTTGTGTTCTTAAATAGATTCAAAACAAATTTGTCACAACTGGTTTATTCTGATCAATTTCTTCAACTTTCATCATATCTTCCAAGTCCATACATTTATGGGATTGGAGAAAATTATGGTAGTTTTCTTAAATCTGTAAATTGGACTCGGCTGACACTGTTTAACACTGATAAAGAACCTGCTGTAAGATAATGTTTTTTTAAATCAGAAATTTTGTACTACTTCAAAAAATGCTCAAATTTTTAATAATAGCTTCTCAAACTGAAAATGTTTTTTGTTTTTAAATTTACAAAGATATAAACTTTAACTTCTAATCAAATGAATATTATTAAAAACTTTTGATTTTAAAAATGAAAATTTTTAAACTTCAGCATATTTTATTTAAAAAAATAGTTATATGGAAAGATTTCTACTTATTGAGCTACAAATAATTTAATATTTATTCAAATTTATTAATAGGCTATAAAATGTAAGATTTTAAGAATTTTATGTAGAAAAAACCCCAAATATAATTAATTTAAATAAAATTTTATGATGAATTTACTTATAATTCTTAGTACATATTTCTTTATTTCGATTTTTATTATACATAAGAATTTGTTAACTTATGAAGATTTCTAACATTTAAAATCTTATTTTTAGGTTAAATAATGAAATATGATATTGATAAATAAACAAATTATTTATTTGATTTTAATTTTTTTATCTGTATCATATAAACTATTTTTATAGATATTTTTTATTTTTATGTTATTTAATTTATGTAATAAGGAAATATTTTTCATTTTAACAATTAAAATTATAATTAATTTTAAAATTTCAGAAATTAAATTAAAAATATCTAAGTACATATATTGTTAAAAAACTGATAAAAGATAAATTTTTATCTTTGTTTTTACATTTTGCATTATCTCATGTTGGTTGTATCTGATAATTATTATCAAAATCTAAAATGTTAATAATACTGCATTTATCTCTCTTTGTAATTTTGTTCATTAAAAAAATATAAAACTAAGCATCTTCTAATCAATTTTTAAATAATTAATTTTTAAAGTTGTGAAACAATTTTTTTTTAAATTTAAAAATAAATTTTGTATTCACTTTTCTTAATAACATCATCATGTTCTGTACTATTTTCTGAAATGTTATAAAATTCAATGATTTTAAAGCATTTTTTATATCATATGATATGCCATCTTACTTATTTAAATTGGTTATGATTGGATAAAATAAAATTATATTGATATTTGTTTTTAAATAAACTCAAATTTAAATAAATTATTTTTTATTTTTGTAAATTCCTTATAACACATCTTTATTTATCTTACTAAAAATAAAAGCATTAGAATTTTCACTCTATTCTTAAAAATGAGGTTTTTTTTTCTTTTAAAAAAATTGATGCAAAATATGAATTCTTGTTCTGAAGTGCTAGTAATGAATTAATTTATAACTGATTTATTTGATAATTTATGGTTACTTTTATAATTTTTTATATTTTATTTATGCTTGAAATTTTTTTTAGCTGTAACTTTATATATATTGATGTGCTTTTAACCTTGGTTTCAATAATACATTTCAATTGCAAAAAGAGTGTCATAATTTAAGAATTTGTTCTTATAGTGACTTGTTGTCCTTAAAATAAAATAATTAAATTTTTTTTTGTATATTTTATTTGCTTATGAATTTTATCTAGCCATGTATTAAATACGTCATTTGTATTGATAAATAATGTTTTTCAATTATTAATATTTTTTTCTTTATCTATTTTTCAGCAGGTTTTCCACTTTATGGAAGTCAACCATTTTATTTATCCTTGGAAAAAGATGGAAATGCAAATGGTGTTTTCTTATTCAATAGCAATGCTATGGGTCAGTTAATAAGTTTGAATTTGTAAGATTGGCATAATTTATTTATTATTATAATAATATTATGTTTTCTACTTGCCAATTAAATGTAAATATAATTTTTCAAATCATTAATTTAATAGGGTAAAAATTGTTTGTTAATAAATTTATATCTATCTAATCTATCTAATTTATATCTATTAAATATATATATAAAATTATATAAAAAATAATTTAAATTAAAGGATCAATTTTATTATGAAACATATTCATAAAAACATTATTTTTTAATAAATTTAATAATATATTTTTCTTTAATAAATTCAATGGTTTGTGGCATTTAAATATTTAATTGAAATTTCTAATAAAAATGTATTTCAAATTAAATAATTTTTATCTTTACTTTGATCTTTTTCAAAGTCTGAGATTTTTTCAAATATTTTCATTAATAATTCGAAAAATTATTTGTTGTACTTTCTTTCATGTTAAAAGTTTTGATATATATGAATTAATGTAAATGAAAAAATTTTAATTTATGTTAAACTTCATTTATAAATTTTAGATGTCATTTTGCAACCTACACCTGCTATAACATTCAGGCCTATTGGTGGAATTTTAGATTTCTTTATAATGTTGGGACCTTCTCCTTCCAATGTTGTTCAACAGTATACTGGTATAGTGGGTAGAACTTTCATGCCACCTTACTGGAGTTTAGGATTCCATCTTTGCCGCTATGGTTTACAGTTCTGTGAATGATACTAGAGAAACTATGCAACGTAATCTTAATGTTGGCATTCCATTGGTAAATATACTTTTCATGTGTCTTTTTATTTATCATGTTTTATTAGTGATTTAAGTATTTTTAGGAATAAATTGTATAAAGTATACAAGATTTGCATATAAAGTAATGGCACTTGCTAAAAATTGATATTTATTTACAATATATGGCAAATCTATTATTTGTCTCTTTCAATTTTCCCTATTGGCGCTTACACATCGACTTAATTTTATTTTTTACAGGTCCAAAGTTTGTTACAGTTCTTTTTCTAAAAACTGTTTTAATAACTGAGATGTTTTCTTAACAGTTTACTATTTTTCATTAACACAGATTTTACGTATGAAATAAAAAGGTCTCATGATGTTAAATAAGGAGAATATTGAAGATATTCCAGTGTTGCAATCCGTTTTTCAACCAAAAAACTGCTTCAACATGTGGCACTAAGTTCTTTACGCTATGGTTTTTGTTCTATTTTGATGTAAGAATTCTTGGAACCATTTTGGCGAAAATCTCTTTTCATGTCGAGATCCTCAAACAAAATTTTTCACAGTGTCTTTTTCAAATGTTAGTGGTTTTAGATATCACTTGGACATTCAGTCAATGGTTTACTCAGCCAATCTGTCTGCTTTTTACCCGCATTTTCGTGATTTCGAAGTTACCGGAGAGTACTTCATCTTCCACTTTCTCACAACCTTTTGTGCCCCTCAAACACTTATATATGTGCTATGCAGACTTTTTCCCTAAGCCTGAAGGTAAGCATCTTTAAGCATTTCTTTTGCAATTTTGTTCAATTTCACTGTAGGTAGTTTGGCATGTTTTTTGATCAATTTCATTGTGCACCTGCGATGTATTTTTTCCTGATATAGTATACAGATCAAGGGGGCCCGATGGCCGAATGGCTAACGCTCTGGCGTTCGGTACCACAGGTATCGTTCAAATGCCTTGCTCATGGGTGTGTTGCAGTGGTTCGTACACTTTAAAACCGTAGGTCCCGGTCCTAATAGGATCGTAAGGCGTTTGCGGGGGCATTGTTACTCCGCGTCCATCCAAGTTACACGCTCCCCTGGGTAATGCAAAGTGAGTAACGTCTGTGCAGCGCTTGCCTTAAGGCATCAAGACGTCCATGTCTGTTTGCCAGCTGCATTAGAAGAAAAAAAAAGTATGCAAATCAATGCTTTACTGTATTGGGTGTCCATCATTTGCATGACAGTGTATATAATATATATATGGAATTAAACGTTCATTTCAGTTATATTAAAATAAAAAAGCAACAAAAATAATTAAAACGATCTTGAATAAAGATCACAATAAATAGAAATTTAATTGGAACAAATAAAAACTTTTCATCAAAAAGCTAACTCATATTCTTTCACATAATAAGGAATAAAAGGGTTAATGTAAATTATATACATACATATATTTATTTATATAATTAAGGAATCTGAAAAAAATATTTTTCAAAACCATTAATTATTTTTCGAATAGATTGAATTTTTAAAATAATAAGAAATATACAACATTTTGTATTAGAAAATGATCTTATTCTAATTTTGGTTTATCTTTTAAAAACTAAGATCTTTTATAACATCCAAAAATAATTTTTTTTTCAAAATTTAAAAAAATTCGATTTTTGTAATATTTTATTGACAAAATATATGTAATTACTGATGCACATTTTTTAAAATTTCATTTGTGTTGTTACAATTCTTAAAAAAATTTTTTTCTTCTTGCTGTACCTGTTAAATTTGTTTTAATCCAACAAGATTCAATAGTTATCCTTTTCAAAGAATAATTGCATACTAATACTCTTATTGCATTGTAATAATAATTAAATGGTAATACTTTTAAATAACTATACTGATAATTATACTCCAGTATATCATTTTTTTTGTTATTTAAAACGTTATCGATTTATTGACATATTTTCTAGTTGTTTACTTATATAAATATCTGTTTTTTTTTTTTTTGAAGGATGTTCAATGGAATGATATTGATTATATGGATAAGTTCAAAGACTTCACTTATGATGAAGACAAATATGCAGGACTGCCTGAATTTGTTGATGAATTACACAATAAAGGAATGCATTATGTTGTCATAACTGTAAGTTGAGTATTGTTTTTATTGATGTAACTATAATTGAAGAAAAAATCTACTACCATTTTAATCATAACAAAGTGGGAAAATGTTACTTATGCTTCTTCATTGCTTAACCCTTCATTAAGTACAGCTCCAACTAAAAATTGAAATTTTATTATTTCAGAACTTTTTCACTGATTTTTTAAAATACAGTAACTGATTTATGGTTTTATGTCATGGTTATTATATACATATGTATTAATATTTGTTATTTTTAAATTTTCTAGAATAGCTATTTTTCAATTTTCTAGAATAGCTATTTAAATTTTCTAGAATAGCTATTTTTCAATTTTCTAGAAAAAAAAAAAAAATTTGAAAAAAAAAAAAAAAAAAAAAAAAATATTTTAAATGTTGCATATTTATAAGAGGCAAATTCTCTGTTTGAAAAAAAGTTTAAAAAGCGGCATAAAAATCATGGCATAAAAGTTAAATATAGTAAAAACCTAATTGGGTTATTTCATAAAGAAATATTGATCTAATGTTGAAATTATTTTTTTTAGTTGATCCAAGCTTTGTATAGAAGTTTCTCTGCCAATTTTTGGTGAAATGTGGATGCAAATTGTGGCCATGTATAGGCAGACAAACACGCAACAAGCTTTAAGAAATATATATATATATATATATTTATAAATTTATATTGAAATTATTTCTCTCAAATTAGGAAACTTTTTGAAAGAGGATATCAAATTTGGAACATAGTAAATGAATTAATAATTTTTCTTTTTATTCATTAAAAAATGTCAATTAAGATATAATGACCAAATTTTATGTTAAGTATTTATTTTTATTTTCTTTGATCATTACTTGTCACATTAAATAATGTATTGGAATCGTGTAATAAAATTTTTTTGTGTAATATAATATTAATTATTATTTCTGTTGTGTTTTCTGCAACTAGGATCCAGGAATCAGTGGTTCAGAAAAACCTGGCACTTATCCTCCTTTTGATGATGGTGTACAAAGTGACATTTTTCTTAAAAATCCTAATGGAACTTTATTTCTTGCAAGGTATATTGTTTCATAAATATTGTCTATTATTTTTATAAATAGGCTTTTGATCTAAAATGCAAGGGGGCAGGTTTTTACTAATACTGTGTCTACTAACTTAAACCTTTTTGTCATTTTTCAAAGTTCATAAATAGATTATTTTCTCTATTGAAAAAAAATTTATAAAAACCTCTAATTTCAGACAAATGTTCAAAATTAATATGAAGCTGATTTAAATGAATTTTTTCTTTTGGAATAGAAAAATCTGAATATCTTAAATTCACAATTTAAAAAAAAATAAAAATAAAATAAATTTTTACTGAAATAAAAAATAAATTTATAATAAATTTAAAAAAAAAAAAATAAAATAAACAAATGATAATATAAACAAATAAAATAATTTAAAATAAATTAACAAATAAATATAAAATAAATTTTTCATTTATATTTAAAAATAAATTTTTAATAATTTAAGATAAATTAAAAATTTTTTTTTTTTTTTATTTAGTCATTCATTTTATGTCTAATATAATTTACTTTTTCTCTAATATTCTTATTTTATTATACTCTTTTAAAGCATTGTTTTTCTTTTGTATGAATCAGGTTTGGACAGATGGAGGAACTGTTTTTCCTGATTTTAGTCATCCCAATGCCACTTCTTATTGGACAAAACAATTAACTAGCTTTTATGAAAAAGTGAAAATAGATGGTCTTTGGATAGTTAGTATATTATATTTACACTAAATAATTGAATAGATGCAACCGTACATTATTTATTTGGTACTTACGTATTAACGATACCTTGACCACAGTTGCGCCAATAAAGAGCACACGCGCCAACCGCAGCTACAGATTTGGCGGTTTTAAGTGGCGCCAATCTACACTTAAAATTTTTGTTCCAAATAATAAAATATATAAAACACTTCATTTAAAATCAAAACGCTTTCAAAAATTTTTTGTTCCAAATAATAAAATATATAAAACACTTTATTTAAACTCAAAAACGCTTTCAAAATTCAAAACATTTTAAACAAACAAACTTTCATCAATTTCCACAATGCAATCTGGGCCACCTACCTTCTTTTTTGGTTTATTCTTCCATATTCAAGACACATAATTCACGCATGTAATTGTTCCAATCTATAACAGTTTTATCCGATAAATCAAGTTGCTTTTCACAAAATTTAATTGACGTCAACTCCTCGCACCAGCAGTATATGAATCTCAAAGCTGTACAAAATGGAATTCTCCTTCCCTCAAACCAGTTGTCTTTTTCTAAGTTCCACACGACACTGACTGAAATTGCATTTCCAAAACTTACGTTTACCAAAATAAAGTTTCATGTCATGGGAATTGGGACATTTTCGTTGTTTTGGTAAAATGTTTCGCTCCTGAAAAAAATAAAATTGCATCTTGTTCTGCTTCTGGCAAATCCCAAATACGCATTTTCGTAGCACTACAAAATGGCGTCAAAACTCAGCAAATCTGCAGCTGTTAGACTGGCGCCACTTAAAAACCGCCAAATCTGTAGCTGTTAAATTCGCGACATAAAAACCGCCAGGTCTGTCGCCAAAGTATCGTTATTTATTAATTAATTAATTTTATAGACAAGACTATCTTTAATAATTATTGTTTCCTGCCTGTCATTTCATTTTTAGTCCTTTTACTTTTATGCAGAATTCTATGCGATTTTGTTTATTATAATAAAATAGAAGTATTGCTTTTTAGATATAGAGTGTTTATTTTTGGAAGTTTGTTAGAACTCTTTTAAAATTAAGGTTGAATAAGATAATACAGTTTTTAATTATTTAAGAAATTTGCATTAAATTAAACATTAAACGATAATTTGAATCAGTAATTATTTCATTTCTAAAAATATAAAACAAAGAAAAATTATGGGCAATTAATGTTGTGTCAAAGACATTAAAGAAATAATTATTTTAAACAAAATTTCAGTTGTAATTAAACTATTTTTAAGGATAAGAATCTTCTGAATAATCAAATACTTTAAAATAAATTGTAGTGATTATGATTATGTAAATATATAATATTTGCAAGTGCAAAACAATTAGGGATTGACTTCTATACAATAATTGAAAAATATCTATGATCAACTGTAATTTATTAATTAATAATCAGCACAACTGCATAATTCTTAAAGATAGGCATCTTACTTTTGTTGCGCTCTTTTTGAATACAAAAAACTTCTAGAGAACTAAATATTATGTTTTTAAAAATGTCAAAAAAGTTTATTCTTAATGTTACATACAAGCAGTTTTTAAAATCATATAATCCAAATTTTAGAAAAAAAGTGATTAAAGATGAATTTAATACATTTATATTGACTTTTTATATTTGTAATAAGGTAGTCAATACCATGCAGTATTATTCCTAAAGTTTCTTTAATAGTTTTCAATGTAAACAATAATTTAAAACTCTCAATATTATAGTTTTAGAATAAATGGATTTATATCCTATTAAAATAAAATGGTTTATATAATATTACTTATTTTAGATTTTTAAAAAAAATTAAGATAGATTATTTTTATATAACATATATCTAGAATATGGTAATTAGAAAACACATTTTTTTTTTTCTTCTTTTTTTTTTTTTAATTCAATATAAATTCTAAGATATTTAGATGTTATTGATGGTAAAGATTTTATTTTCAAAAAAATTTATAACTGTTTAAGAACCTTAAAAAAAAAAAAAAAAAAAAAAATTCTTTCATTTTTCTGAAGAAACAGACTTGATTTGATATTGTTCTTATTATCTTTAATTAGAAAGTTATGAAAAATCATTTTTTAAATTTATTTTCATCAATTTCAAGGATATGAATGAACCTTCAAATGTTATTGATGGTGGTTTGGATGGTTGCATAAAGTCTACTTTTGAAGATCCTCCTTATGTACCCAATGGGAAGTATCCTCTGCGCCACAGGACTGCTTGCATGACATCAAAGCATTATTCAACTATTCACTACAATGAACACAACTTGATGGGATATAGAGAGGCTGCTATAACAAACCAGTAAGCTAGTTAAGTGTTATTTATAAATATATTTCACAAACTCTATTTTGAGTTGCTTGATTTGTGTAGAATCAGAAAAATTGTCTCTCGTGACATTTTATTCTTTTGAGTTTTGTTGACTTAAAGTTCATCTGTAGTTTGAATAAATATTTCATAAAATTTAATCTAGTTTAAAAAATATATACATTAAATTAAATTAAGTGTAAAATAATTTTAAATGTAATAATTTTCTAATGGGAACCTGATGGACGAGTGACTGGGCCGTCTGACGCTCGGTGTCACATGTCTCAGACTCGAATCCCTGGCATTGCCATGGATGTTTGCAGTAGTTCTGAATCCACACTTAAACCGTAGGTCCCGGCCTAATATGACTACTACTACTACGCCACACCACACCACATCACTTGTGCCTAGAGTTGCTCCTTTATACAATTTGGGAACGATAGGGGTGAGAAGCCAGATTGGGCTCTGTGTCGCTCTAGGGTCATATGAGACCGGGATCTACTTCTTAAATGGATTCGAACCCCTACAAACATCAAGGCACCGTCGAGATTCGAACCCGAAACCTTTGGTACCGAGTGCCAGAGCGCTAACCACTCGTCCATTCAGGTCTCTGGTTCTAATATGGCTGTAGGGCATAGGAGCTGACAACCTTATCCCTTAAAAAGAAACACATCTCATGTTTCGGACTCTGCCAGTAGGCAGACGGCCTTGGTCCACTATGGGGCTTTGCGTCATTGAATCTACTAATGGACAATGAGATTTGGACCATAGTTTTCAGATGTATGTGCCATTTTACTCAAAATGTTGTCTTTTTTTTTTTCAGAGCATTGAAGAACCTCAGACAGAAACGCCCTTTTGTCATATCGAGAGCAACATTTTCTGGACAAGGTGTTCACAGTGGACATTGGAGTGGAGATATATCGTCGACATGGGATGATATGCGTTACACGATTCCTTGTAAGTTTTTCAGTGGAAACGCATTTATTACTCAATTCTTGAGATACTTCTTATATATAATCATAATTATAATTGTGAATATATATATCCTTTTGCTTGTTTAGCTCTATTTTAAAATAGTCATTGAACAAATTATTTGCAGTCTTATTTTAATAAATTTTTATTTAAAACTAGCGGATATAACCTGGCATTAACCCAGATCAATAATATATACTTAATTAATTTTTTTTGTCGATGGCAGTTTTTGAAAGAAAGATTCTCAGAAGTATCCTTGGTGGTGTCAAAGAAAATGGTGTTTGGGCGAAGAAGCTTTAACTTTTAAATTTACTGAAATTTTTAAAGAGCCTGATAGACTTAAAAATATTAAAGTTAAAGAATGAATTTGGCCTTTCATGTTGTTAGAAGGGATGAAAAAAAAAGCCATTCAGGAAGGTTTTTAGTTGCGAAGCCCTTCACTAGCTGTAGAAGAGGAAGACCAAACTACTGTGGCATGATTCAGTTGAATCAAATTTCAAAATGATAGGGGTAAGAAATTGGCAGACTAGAACAAAAATAAGCTGTCCTGGAGGAAACTTCAGCAGAAGGCCTTGGCCCTCCTGGGCTATCGAGCCGAATATGATGATAATATTTATTTTGGCAAATTTTATTAGTAAAAAATTAAACTATTTTTTGAGTATTAAAATCGCAGGTTTATTTTTATTTTATCGCTTCCTTTCTATAAAGAATTATAGTTTTATTTTGTAAAAATATCGGCTTATGCATCAGAAAATAAAAATGTTTTAATAATGAAAAATTACTTATTGTAGTGCTTGTGAATAATCAATATTTCTAATTTTTCCTTTTGGTAAAAAAATGAATAATTTGTTAACATTCCCATCAAACGCTTTTCCACTTGAAGGAAATAAAACAATAATTTTTTCCAATAATAAAGAGTCTGATTAAGGAAGCAAAAAATGAAAAAGGAATATATATATATATGCAAGTTACAAAGAAGGTTATGAAAATTCAAAGTCAGTCAAAAGATTATTTTTGGCACATGAAAATTTTATAACTGTGTTATGGATTTTTAGCATGTAATTATAGTTTGGTAGAACAAACATGTCGAGTCCCGGCGGTGCCATGAATGTTTGTAGTGGTTCAAAAATCTACTTCAAACCGTAGTTCCCTGTCTACCATGACTGAAGAACGTTGGGCCCCCCTCAAAAAAACATCTCATGTTTTGTAATCTGCCAGTAGGCAGACACCTTGGCCCACCAGGGGTTGTTGCGCCAAAGAAGAAAAGAATAATCATGTAGAGTCATTAAAGTTTTCGATTAGTATTAGCAACTATAAGAATAACTCAAAAATAAAGAAAAAAAAGATCTGCAAAATTGTCTTAAAAAATCGAGTTGTCGTTATAAAAAATTCATGTGAAATCAAATGTATTTTCCGCTCGTTATCAAGGAAGCATCCTCTTTACCATGTAGTAAAGATTTTGAAAAAAAATTATGATGGAAAATATGAAAAAAAAAAAAAAAAAAAAAGTTCGTGCAATGTTGCCCTTTTGCAACTTCAGTTTAAATGGGTTGATAGCATATTAAATTTCTATTTGATATCAATGGTACTTTTTAATTTCATAACTGTTTTTAAAATAATTTGCAAACTAGATTTTTTTACTTTTACTTCTTTTAAATCAGGGTTGGACAGACCTGATTTAAAGATTGTGAATAACTTCGTATGATTTTTTTTTTTCTAGCAATGCTTAGTTTTAGTCTCTTTGGTGTGTCTCTGGTTGGATCTGATATTTGTGGTTTCAATTTCAACACTACTGTCCCTCTCTGCGCTAGATGGCAATCTCTTGGTGCGTTTTATCCGTTTTCAAGAAACCACAACGATGCAAGTGCTGCGGTAAGCAGTTAACTTATAAATTTGTATATAAAATCATTTAAACATTATTACACATTTATCTAACTGTTCCCAACCACGTCTTTGCCGATAAGAATGCTACTGTGAGTTGAATGGCATTTGCTTCAGAAGAAAAGCTCATTATTTTGACTCTTATCAGTTCTTTTAAAATAATATGATAATTCGGGCAGGTAAACGTAAACTTTTTAATTATTTAGACCCCAAAAATATATATACTATGTAGGCAAATGTCATAGCAATTCTATATTATTTCTCTATTATTTGCATGAAGACCGAAAGATCTCCACTCTTGTAAGAGAAGTTTTAGATTTTGTTTATGAAATCCTCATCATTCCCAGAATTATCCCAATCTGGGTGAAATTATTGAAAGCCACTTAGTTTCTATTGTATGTTCAGTGCTTTGCACTGAATTTTGGGGCAATCAGGACATAGACCTATTTTAAAGTGGTGTTTTTAAATGTTTTCTATTTCCATTTATAAGGAAGTTACAATTAAGAATACCAGGATACCCATACCCCATACAAGTGATTCTATTAATTTTTTTTTAGTCTACATAAACAAACAAGATAAGACAAATTTTTTCATATCTTAAGTCACTATGCAGAGACCTAAGTTACTGCAATTCTGTTTTCTTCATTTTTTATATTCCCCCACACACACACACAAAAAAAAAAAAAAGGAGAGAAAAGAACGCTGTCAAAATAATCTTGTATAACAAAAACTGGAGGGAGAGTGACATATGGCAGTTGTGGTAAATCATATAATTTATGGCAACAACTTAGTTTAATATTGTTATAGTACTTTGAAACATGATAAAACTACCTAATAATAATAATTAAAAACAATTTTTATGTATTTTAATAATTAATTTCAAGCAAAGTGTTATAAAACCCTTGGGTGGTAGATGGAAGTATTTTTTTGTATTGCTTATATAAGTTATTGAACCCAATTTCTTTTAACAAATATGTTTTTATTATGTAGATTTTATTACATATTACATTTTAATTATTATTTATTACATATTAATTTTTATTGTGTAAGTTTTTATTATTGCATAAATGCATATTATTCACTAATATGTTTTCAACACATATTACTCAATGAGTTATAAAATTGAAATAGATAGAAATTGTAGGCCCTTGACATAATTTCACCATGTCAGAATTGCTCCATTGCACCCTAATATGACATATTTTTAAAAATATACTTTGTTGTGATTTGATTTTCTATTTATATGCTTCCTCACAAGCAACACAGTTGTGGACCAATTATTCTCAAGATTTTTAAGAAAACGAGTTTTTCTTCTTGCACAAGACTATATTGACCAATGCATGTTCCTCTTAAAACACATTAAAAAAAAATTATTTTCAAAAGTAAATGAAAGTTGGAGGAGATACCTGTTTATTTTAAAAACAAGCAAAGCAGATTTCATTCTATGTTAAGTAATAATAATAATTTCTTTTTCTTCACATTTTTCTTGTATCATAAATTTTATAATGTTATTATGATGAAATTTTATTATTATTTTATGAAGCTATTTCCTTCTGGAAAGACTGCCGTGGATCGCATTTGGTTGTTCTGTAGAACATTTGTAAAGTTCTCATCAGTAAACTGAATGTTGATTTGAGTTATTCGCCCACACATCATATTCGCTGTCATTAGTCTTTCTAAGTTATAATTCTATTTAACCGTCAATCTAAAATATAGTTATAATCTAATCTATAGTCTTTCTAAGCTATAGTTCTTTCTAATCTATAGTATTTCTAAGCTAAAGTTCTATATAATCTATAGTTTTTCTAAGCTATAGTTCTTTCTAATCTATAGTCTTTCTAAGTTATAGTTCTTTTCTAATCTATAGTTTTTCTAAACTATAGTTCCATCTTGTCTATAGTCTTTGTACGTTATAGTTCTATCCAATCTATAGTTTTTATAAGTTATAGTTCTATCCAATCTATAGTTTTTATAAGCTATAGTTCTATCTAACTAGTATTTCTAATAATTTTATTTCATCTATAGTCTCTCTAAGCTATAATTCTATCTAATCTGTAGTATAGTCTTTCTAAGCTATAGTTCTTTCTAATCTATAGTCTTTTTAAGCTATAATTTATAGCTGTCTATAGATTTTGCTTTCTGAAATCAGTGACTGCTCACATTTAGAACTTTCTCACTTTTGCATATTAGTTTGTGTTTGTTACTATTGAGAAACAAGTTGAATTTTCTTTATAATAAGCATTATAAAAATACTCAATAATCCTTTTGGTGTGTTAAACCGATTATTTGAAATTATTATTTGCATTTAATAAATGCCTAATGCATATTCTGCTTCATTAATTGCATTTAAAAATGAAACTTATGTTAGTTTTATTATATTATGTTGAATTTCCCTTCATTTCTGAATTTAAAAAAAATTAATAAAAGTCAATAAATTTTATAATCTTTTCATAAATAGAAAATATTATATTATTTTTTTATTCTCTTTAATTATCTTTTAGGGATCAAGATCCTGCTATTATGGGTCCTACTGTAATTGAAGCTACTAAAAAATCATTGCAAATGCGTTATCTCTTGTTGCCATACTTGTACACTTTATTTGCTCATAGTCACGTCTTTGGAGAAACAGTTGCAAGGCCCTTATTTTTTGAGTATGTTAAGTTATTGTTTGAAAATTTTAATAAAATAAATTTATTTATTATATACGGCAAAAATTGAAATCAAAATTAACTAACTTATTCAAATTTAAGAATTTTTAAAAATGTTTACTTGACAAAAATTTAAGAAATGTTCAGTTCTTTTAAACTATTGATAAATGAGAAATAAATAAGTAATTTCTTGTGCATGAATTTTTCTGAATATAATCTTCTCAGTACTAAAAACGAATATTATTTACTTAATGAATAGAGCAAATTTTTGATAAGATATCCTCCATATCATTTGTAAAGAAACATTGGAATTCTACATTCTACATTGGTTATTTCTTTATTTATAATTTGATAATCATTTTTTAAAATCTTTATTTGACTTGCAGTTAAGTAAAGCAAGTTTATTTGTTTAGAAATGATGTATTAAGTTATATTCAAGCAGATAATTTTCTGGCTGATGCAGTTTAATATTAATTAGGTTTTTATATCAATGGAAATTTGACATTGGTTTTATCAATAAAAATAATTTTTGTCGCTTGTTACAAATTTTAAGCTTTGTACCGTGATTCCTGCTGTACACTGGCAACACACACTACAGCATAACCTGCTATCCCACTGAGAAACGTTTAATTTATAATCTCTCATCCAGAAAGGAAATGTATTTAGCGCAGCCCGGCGCATTAGTTGGCCTTTACAGGCTCTCTCCCAGAGAGGAACTATATTTCGCGCATCCTACGCGTTGCCAAGTTTCGGGTTTTCGGCTTAGAAGTGAGTCCTTCCACGAATCTATAATTATCTGTCTTTAAATGTGTTAAATATTGTATTTCTCATTATATGAGTGTGGTGTTGGTGCATGTGTCAATAAAGGTGGGCCTCAAGTACTATATCACAACCCAACTGCACCCAGTTACTATCTAGTTTTCCAACCTGCACACTACAGCTTATAAAAAAACATTTTTTTTCAATCATAGGGTTTTATATGTATTAAAAATATTCTAACTTTTAGATTTCCTGAAGATAAAAATACATATCCCATTGATGAACAGTTTTTATGGGGTCCTGCACTAATGATAATTCCTGTTTTATATGAGGTGAGGATTTTTTTATACTACAAAAACAATTGTTTAACTGAAAAAAACAAACAAAATAACTACAAAATTGTTTATTGTTTTAATTGAAAAAACTTCTTCATTAATTAAAATTTTGTATGGAGGAATTTTTTTTTTATTGATCTATGAAACTTTTAAATTTTATTTTCTTATTTAATTAATTAATTAATTTATTATTATTATTATTTTGATAAGCTAAATTTATTTAACAAAACTAATCAAAACAAATTGCTTGCAGTACTCAAAATAATGTGTATTTTTCAAAATTTGTTTTGTGCAATTTTTTAATTATTTTTTAACAATAAATAAATACATTAAGAATATTAATTGATTATTAGTGCATTTTATATTTATTATTCAAAATTATTTTTTGTTCTTCAAATTCATAAAATCTTGTCTCTAAAATTGAAATTCCCTTTTTAATGTATGAAAAAAAAAAATCTTTATAAGCAGTCTTAATCACAGATTATTATTTTTTAGAGATGTTAATTGTTATTAAATGTTATTTTTATTAATTTATTTATTATTATTATTATTTAGAAAAGCTAAATTTATTTAACAAAACTAAGCAAAACTTGATTGCTTGCAGTATTCAAAATAATATGCAGTTTTCAAAATTTGTTTGTTAGGTTTGTATAATTTTTAAAATTATTTTTTAACAATAAACAAATACATTAAGATTATTAATGCATTTTATTTTTTATTATTCAAAATTATTTTTTGTTCTTCAAATTCATAATATTTTGTCTCTTAAATTGAAATTTCCTTTTTAATGTATTTAAAAAAAATAAGCAGTTTTAGAGACAGATTATTGTTTTTTTACATCTTAATTGATAGAAGTTATTATTATTTCAGAATATGAAATAAATTCATCAATACGTTTTTGTAAACATTATTAATTACTGTCATATTCTTTTTATGTTTTTATTGAAAAATATGTACAAAAATTTTTATTTTAGTGATTTATCAATTTAAGGATTTTCAAATACCCATGACAGTTAAAGCCTAATTGGAATAGAGTAAATAAAGATTTAGATAGATTTGTAAATTATATACACTAAAGAGCCAAAACAGTATGACCACCCCTACATTTTGCAATGAACTCGCCTGGATGACGTGGAAGGCACGTGATCAGGTGGAAGTGGTATTTAACTGGTATTAAGTGGTGGTATTAATCCATGCCAAGACGGGTTGAAGCTGTTTTGCGCGCCGAAGGTGGGCCAACTCGTTATTGACAGGTGGTCATAATGTTTTGGCTCTTGAGTGTATCAATAAAAAACATTAAAGAGTTTTTGCATACCGTATTTTGGACGTCTGTTAGCTTTTTTCTGCCTAGCGCGCATGCTCATAAGAAATTGCGCATGCGTATCTGTAATAATTTTTCCTATGAGCATGCGCGCTAGGGAGAAAAGCTAACGGACGTCCAAAATACCGTATGCAAAAACTCTCTATTAACCATTTCATTTCAATGACAAGGCAACAAATCCTGATGATTTTGTTATCCTTTCAGGGTGCTACAAATGTAAGTGCTTACTTTCCTAAAGGAAGATGGTATGAGAGTACTGGCAGATTAATCAACAGCAGTGGTGAAAAAATCTCTTTTCAAGTCCCTTTAACCGATATTGTCGCAGCTATAAGAGGAGGGTATATTTTACCTGCACAGACTCCTGCTTCAAATACTGCTGCAAGGTGAGAAATCTTAAACAGCTATCTTAACATTGGTAAATGCAATTTAATGTGCACTGTGTTTCAAAATTCGCGCAAGATTTGAATTCTGCTCCATTTTTGTGATATAGTGCAGCTAAAGGAAAAAAAAGGTGACAGCTCAGAATTATTAACCAGTTCAGGATTATTTAAAATGGACCATGCACAGCGAAGATAATTCTTTAAATGGATAATAGAACAACAAGTGGATGCCGATTTTTCGAACAACACTATTTTCTGTGATGAGGCTCATTTTCATCTGGATGACCAAAATTGTCCCATCTGGGGATCAAACAATCCATGAGTGATTACTGAGAAACAAATACATCCATAATGTATGACTGTTTGGTGTGATTTTGGGTTGGAGGCATCATTAGATTATTCTTTTTCGAAAATGTTGCTAAGCAGGCAATAATTGTTAATGGGGTTCGGATGGTACATACGCCCTTATTTTGTCAAAACTTTTGACAAAATAAGAAATCATTTTGCATAAGATGTGGCTGAATTGACATTGATATAGAGCTCAATTTAGGGCTTCAAGGCTTTGGTGGACATGGACTTGTAAGCATACCTTAGATTTCCAAAATTCCCAAACAAAAGTCCAACAGCTTTTAAGTTGCAAGATATGATGTGAGCGAGATGTGGTTTCAGTAAGACGAAACGGCAAGACGGTAGGAAAAAGACAGAGCTAGATAGAGGCAATACAGTAAAATTCGAGAGAAATTCAATTACTGCATGAATAATTTCCCCGTCGTGTAATTTCCGTTTTAATGATCAGAATTGCCTGTCTAGATCATGCAATTTAAAGCATTGGACTTTTTTTCGTTGGGATTTTTGGACATCTAAGCTATGTAAATTGCAAGATATTATGTGGACAAAATGTGACTTTAGCAAGGCGTAAGAAGAGACAGAGGCAATACAGTATGGGAAACAATTCAATTATTGCATGAGTCATTTCCTGGTCGTGTAATTTCCTTTAACGATCAGAATTGTCTGTCTAGATCATGCGATTTAAAGCGTTGGTCTTTTTTCTTTGGGATTTTTGGACATCTAAGGTTTATGCTTAAATTTCAATATATGATGTGGACGAGATGCGGTTTCAGCAAGACGGTAGGAAGACACAGAACAAGACAGAGACAGTATAGTACGTGAAACAATTCAATTACTGCATGAATCACTTTCGGGTTGTGTAATTACCCGTTTTAATGATCAGAATTGGCTGTTCAGGTCATGCAATTTAAAGCTGTTGGACTTTTTTTTTTTGGGGTTTTTGGAAATTCAAGGCTTATGCCAACATGCCCACGACCACCCACACTTTGAAGGAAGAAACTGAGCGCTTAATCAATAAAATTCAGCCACATTTATGCAAAATGGCCAGGAAAATTTTGTCAAAAGAATGCTTATGTGCCAGCAAAGTCGTAGAGGCCTTTTACCCGTTATTCTTAGTCACACGTAATCTTATACTATTAGTCGCATATAATCCTTTATGAATCAATAAAAAATTAACAATTTTTAATTAAAAGCCTGTGTATTTTCTATCAAAACTACTTCTTGCGCCAATTTTGGGGCATCATATAAAATAATTCAATGTGTAATTGAAAAAGATGAATGATTTTTTTCAAAAAATTGTATTAATTTTGTTTACAATGGTGTTTAATTTGTTAATATTATGATTTTAAATAACTAATGCTGCTTCTTTTCTCTAGTCGCAAGAATCCTTTTTCACTCATTTGTGCTCTAGATGAAGATTTGCAAGCTAATGGTGAACTTTTTTGGGATGATGGTGATTCATTAGGTACAGACACTTTCAGAATATAATTATTTAACTGATTCAGGTTTTTAATTGTATTCTTTATTTATAGATTAAAATGAAAAAAAAAAAAAAAATTTTTTCAAATTTAATTGTAATGTATTAATTCATACAATGCTACAATTTATGATAATTTTTGATTTTCTTAGCTTTAAAATTACTTTGTTATAATTGTTTATTGTATGAGTATTCATTTGAATCAATTATCTTAATATTTTTGAAGGAGAATTTAAATTAAAAGATTTTTTGCATACATTTTTACTTATATGCAATTTATATCTGAACTAAGAAATTTATAAAATTTTAAATACATTAAGCAAATTGCTGGCGACATTTTTTGCACTCATGCTTGATCGTTCCAGAAATATGTTTTTAAATTTTTGACTATATATAGATATACAGATTTTGAGCATCAATTAAATTTATATTCTTAATTAAGCTTATATTCTGAAATATGCAATAATTCATGAATAATAAAATATTAATAACTTCCTATTTTAATTTAGATACTTATGAAAAAGGAAATTATACTCTCGTTCGTTTCAGTGCAACAAAAGTAAGATTTTTTGATTTTTTTCTCTTGTAACTTTGTTTTCAATTTTAGTTTAAATGTACATGTAAATTTTGTTAGATTCATTTCAATTCTGAAAATAAAAAATTGCATTTCATTGTTATATTACTAATAATGAGTTAACTTTTTACAGAACGCCTTTATGTCCACTGTAGTACACAATGCTTATGATGGCCCAATGGATTTGGGTATGGTGCAGATATCAGGTATAGATAAAGGTCCCACAAAAGTAACAGTAAATGGAAGGAATTGTATCCAGGTAAGTTCTTTTTGATGTTGTTTTCATTGAAATTGAAATTCTTCAATGGCGACAGCCCCTTGGTGGCTAGACCTTCATCTACTGGCAGATTCTCTGAAATAATATGAGATGTTATTTTCTTTTTATGGAGTAGAATCATTATCGGGACCTACGGTTTAAAATGGATTCTTAAACCACTACAAACATGCATGACACCGCCGGGACTCAAACTCGAAATCTGTGGTACCGAGCGCCTGCACGCTGGTCATTCGGCTATTAGGCTCGGAAGTTGAAATACTTTCATTGTAATTCCGTTAAACACAACTACAACATTTAAATTTAAATAATTCTTTTTAAAAACCTGTAATTTCGTTTTTTAAAAATCATAAAATTGTCATAATTGTTACGCCAGAGGCCGCATCAAACATTATCTTGAGGGTTCTCTCTCAGTACCTGTACGGAAACTTGTGTGAATTCTCATATTCCCAGATACGAATATTATGTTTATTTACCTTTACGCGGGGCATGAAATATTAAGTCATGAGAAAAACAAATGCGATATATGTAAATGTTTTCGACTTCAGTTCTATTAAAATCTATTGCTTACACACACACACACACACACACACACACACACACACACACACACACACACACACACACACACGCACGCACAAAGTCTGTTAAAAGTAAACTGTCCTATTACTAAAATTATATTATTATATTCAATAGTAGGTTATTTTGTAATAAAGTTTTATAATCAGGTAAGACGTTGTGCTCTGCCTGTATATATATATTTTTTATAATGTACGTATGTTAATTTTGCAATTTTATAATTTAACTACAACTAATCATGTATATATATATATATATATACACTGGTGGACAAAATTAAGAGATGGAAAGCATTTTTCGCGCACATTTTTTCTAAAAATACCGCACAAAACCTGGACAGTTGATTGCCATATATGGTTACTGTAGCGCTATTGTCTCTGAGATAAGTTTACTTATTCTTGTGGGCGTTGCTAAGCCAGCAGGAGGTATAAAAGTCCGCATCGAGCTGTTCATCTCATTCCACTCTTCAACACAGTTGCAGATTTTAGTGCATTTTTTGAATAATCTTGTTGTTTTTGCTGGTTTTTAGGTGAAATGAGTGAACATCATCGTTTAGACGAAGGTATGAGGTGGAGAATTGTGGGTAGACTTGAGGCAGGCCAGTCCCAAGCTCAGGTTGCTAGGGAATTGGATATAACACCAAACGTCATTTCCAATTTGTGAAGTCAATTTAAAACTAGTGGGACAGTATGCAGACGACCAGGACAAGGTCGCCCGAGGGCTACAACGGCCAATGAAGATCGGTATTTGTTCCTTTCAGCTAAGCGCCAGAGGACGGCTACAGCCACTCAATTGTCTAGGGCCTCGCGGCTGCTACATGAACATCAATTTCGAGTAAGACAGTTTCAGGAGACTCCCATGAAAAGAGGTTGTATGCCAGGAAGACCGCTATTTGCATCCCACTCCCTCCCTCCCACAAAAGAGAGCGTGCAGAATGGTGCAGACAACATCAAAATTGGACACAGCTTCAATGGGCTAATGTTCTCTTCACCGATGAGACCAGATTCTGTCTACAACCTGATTCTGGACGGTTATTGATATGGAGGGAACTTGGAACCAGATACCATCCTAGCAACATTATCGAAAGGGACCATTATGCTGGTGGAGAGTCAGGGGTTTGGGCAGGGATCATGCAAGATACCCGCACACCGCTCCATGTGTGTTTGACAATGGTTCCGTGAAGGCCCAGAGGTACAGGCAGGAGGTCTTAGAGCCCTATGTGCGTCTTTTCAGGGGCGCTGTTGGCCCTGAGTTCATTTTTATGGACGACAATGCGCGACCACATAGGCTCTTATGGTTGATGAGTATCTGAAAGCGAGGATGTTCAACGAATGGATTGACCAGCCAAATCCCCTGACATGAATCCTATTGAACATGCTTGGGATGCTCTTGAGAGAACTATTGCGATGCGCCAACCTCCCCCAGAACCATTCTGGTGTTAAAAATTGCTGTGGTGGAAGAATGGGAGGGTCTTCCACAAGCCCTCCTTAACTCCCTTTTAAAACAGCATGCATACTCGTTGTGCATGCTGTCTGTCTGTCAGGGGTGACCATACACCATACTAGAGGCAACACACACTGTACAAGCCTCACTTTTATTGTCATCTTTTATCCTTAAGTTCAGACAACATTGGATTTATTGGCAATAGGTCATGCCAGTGAATGGCACTTTCATTTTTGTTTTGCATATTTTATTATCATGGAATAAGCTATATCCATACCAAATTTCATTTATTTATATTCAGTATTTTGAGATATTTGGGAAAATGTCTTCCATCTCTTAATTTTGTCCACCAGTGTATATATATATATATATATATTTCTGACCTCTGTTTCTACTTTCAGCAATCTGTGAAGAAGGATTTTAAGATGAACCTTTTTAGTCATCTAAAGTTAATTGAGATATTTGATAAAGTCATATCAAAAGACACATCTTGTATTTATGTGTTTTCTCCACCTGTAAGTATATTTTTTAATGCTGCTTATGAAGTGTAAGGATTTGCATGAATTATTTAAATAATTTAAATTATCTGCACAAAAATTTCGAACAAGTTTACTCAAGTAATGTTGAATACAGAGGGTTTTTGCACAGTTTTGTAACAACTTTAAAAATGTTTTTATAAACAAATATAAGAATTTAATTTTCTACTATTATTAGTTTGATAGCGCTATCATATAACATTTTTCACTTTCAAGATAAAAAGCTTTTCTTAAAATCATTTATATTCACTTTTGTTCCAAGTAATACCTTCGCATTCTTCAGTTTTGGTGTTGGCCATTCTCAATCTATTAAATTCATTTCCATTATCTGATATCTTCACATTTTCTATAGAGCTACATGCTATTTTCCTTTAGAGTTAATTCTGGTCTGACTAAATAGTTTTCTATTCTTAGCAATTATTATATAATAACGTCGCATATCTTTAAGCTATTAGAACAATTTCAATAGCGATGAAGGAATATAGAAGAAAGAAATATGAAGAAATATTCACTGTTACATGTATTTATAATTTCATCATGCAAAAGCAGTTAAGAAATAAAATAAAAAACCGAAAATAAATAAATAAGGATTATCATGATAAATATTTGTGGTGTTGAAAAAGAATGCTTCAAGTTTTAAATATGCTAAATTTATGTGGAGTTAAAAAAATAACACAGTCGCACGTGCAAGAGTTGAATTTAACGGAACTGAGTGATATAATAATTTCCCTATTGAACAAGTTGAATTTTTAAACTAGATTGCCAGTATCAAACCCTTCCTATCTGAAGAGTTGAATTAACCCGTGCTAAAATTCGTGCTACTCCTAATGCCATCTACCGTCGAGATTGAGTACCACCACTAAAAGTAATTGTAATTCTTTGTTTAGTCAACTGGAATTGACCGCCAATTGTCGTCAATGTAGTTAAATTAATAGCTACATTAATAGTAGCTAAAGCCTACTATGTGCGAATATGACTCTTAAAATCAACATTAATTAGTTTTCCTTAAAAAAAAAAAAAAAACATCTTAAGAAGGAAGAATAAAAATATGTTCCTCAAAATACTTGTCTTTTTTTTTTTAAAGCATTATTGCACTTACTTTTGGACACAATGTAAAGATTTTAAAATTTTGAATGCAGAATTTTGTCCGTCATCATCAATTATTTGTACAATTATGTTTGGAATTCTTGCAAACACTTATGTTATGTTTTACTTTTACTATTTCAGAACTCTTTAGCAATTGGAATGCAAGGTGTCAGCTTGCTGTCTCCTTTAACTGTAACTTGGATGTGATACATAGCAACAAAGTGTGATACATAGTGAAAAAGTAGACAGTAACTTAATAGTGTGAAAACATAAAATTCATATTATATTCCAAAATCGATAATCAATGTGTTCCGAATCTGCATTAAAATTTGAACATGACTTGATTTTCTGTTTCAGTCACATCATCTTTCATAATTTCCTAAATTTGTATAGAAAGAAAGAAACGTGAATTTTATTTCATTTAAAAATTAAAAAAAAAAAATTAATATATTTTATTAACGTCTTTTTTTATTCCTTAATTTCTCGATTGTTATGCATATAATACAAAGTTAATGTTATTATGACTAAAATTCTTTGGTAATTTTATAATTAATTTTTTTTTAAGCGGATGAAAATTTTTTTTTTTTTTTACTTGATTGCTTACTTTTAGTTTAATATAAATTTTAATCCATTGGTTTTACTTACATTTTAATTAGTTTTATTTAAATTTCTGGGAGTGTTTTAATTTTTTGAATTTTTCGAAAAACGCTATTTAAATTTTTAATAATGAAATGTAAAAATAATATATTTATATAAAATATTTGAATTTTTCATTTGATGAATTTTATGTCTGTCATCATTTGATCAATTTTATGCAATTAGTGTGTGCCATGTATTAATTTTATGTTTGTTGTTTTACAATTATATTTTGTTTAGTGGGAAATACTATTAAATCTTTTCTCATCATATTTGTTTATTCGACAGTGCACTTGTTTTTAATATTTTTAATTCAAAAAGTGATTCAGTCTGTGATGTTTGTACAAAGAGCTTGCTTTAATGTGCCTTATTGCTTGAAATTGTATAAGTAAAAATTAAATTTTAAATGAATAAATTATTTTATTTCATTAAATGTGTGTTTGATATTTTTATGCTGATGGAATTTCTTTTTTTGATTCACTTTATGCTTATCATTTTAGTACAACGCAGAATTCATAAATCTTCAGAATTCATGAATTTGTGTTCATTGCTTCCAGAATTCATGAATTCTGGAAGCAATGCAATGTCTGATACTTTTTAAACAATAATTAATGCTCATATGTATTTTTTTCTTGCTATATAATAGCTTATCACATAACATGTTTTTAACTATCATAGTACAACATTAATTTTTCTTTTTGCATTATGTTTTTTTTATCAACACAAGAATATTAAATTAATTTAATGCATAATATATGAGTTTTGATTCTATAGTTAGTAGAATGATGTTGCAAAGAGTTGTGGCATTTCATTCCCCTGGACAGAGAAATGTATATTCTTTGACAAGTACATAATCAATCAAATTTTCAACCCATCACTCAAATTTGACAGCAGATAAGCAGTGTTGTGGGTTTTATATTGCATGCAATTAGTATTTTGTACTAATGAGAACAACATGTCTCTTAAATGTGATAGCTGATATTCAGTAACATGGATAATGAGACCTCATAAAATTAGTCATTGTCTTTGCGCCCTTCACAGGTCAAAACAATTACAGATGGAATATGGACTACACCACGAAATCTTGCATCCCGATTGGTGATAGACCATGAGCTGAGAAAATGTCTACTACAATGAGAAGTGAGGGAAGCTGACCCCCCCTCTCTTGACGGATTTTTTAAAAGAGAGGTTTTTGGAGAAGAAATTAGAAAGTTCTGACGAGTTTTTCACATTTTCCCTGATGTGACAGAACAGACCGGAGTTTCCGTATGTTTCCAAAGTGAGCCCCTTGTGGTTTCGTGTACCACGTCGTGTGATAATTGAGGTCTGCCGCAGACCACGTGTTTTGAGATTTGACATATACTCGCGAAGTCTGAAAATCTGCGATCTTGGAGGGAACTATACTTGTGATTTAATCGTGCACTTGTGATAAAATTTATGTTTTTAATTTTCATTTCTTTGTATAATAACCCAGAGTTCTGTATTGTAACATATTCTGTATGTATATATATATATATACACTCAAGAGCCAAAACATTATGACCACCTGTCAATTACGAGTTGGCCCACCTTTATGCGCAACACAGCTTCAATCCGCCTTCGCATGGATTAATACCACCACTTAATACCAGTTAAATACCACTTCCACCTGATCACGTGCCTTCTACGTCATCCAGGCGAGTTCATTGCAAAATGTAGAGGTGGTCATAATGTTTTGCTCTTGAGTGTATATATATATATATATATATATATATATATATATATATATATATATATATATTCTGTACAGAATTCTGTACATACAGAGTTCTGTATCTGTATGTATATTTCAGAGTACTTGAAAATAAAAATTAAAGGGTTTCCATGAACCGGCAAGTAGCCCTCTTGAAGCCTTTATAGGTCTAGTATAGGCCGAGATGTTACAATAGTTACACTTATTGAAAGACAATACTTAATTAATGCTTAATCGGATATTGACATTGGGACTACATTGATATATGTTTACATACATACGCAAGTATGTATGTTTGTAAACATATTAATACTTTGACTGCCGGTCAAGTGAGGATGTATTGATAGTTATTTCTCCATCGTTTAAATGGTTTATCGTAGAAGATGACTTTTTGTAATGAATAGGATTGAAAACTGGGAATAAAACATTATTGCGTATCATACTGACTATTAAGCAATATTTAGGCCTTTCTTAATAGAATAGTTTGACTACTCACTGCGAGTGATAGGCAGAGGTAAAATTATTTCCAAATGCTACATAACGCTCTGGCGCGTGACGCGTAAAAGGAATAAAAATAATGGAAAAAAGTTACAAAATGCATTATTTTTGTATGATAGTTTATCACTAACAAATATTTAATGTAAATGAATTATTATAAGTTGGTTACAAGGAAATACAATCCGAAATATCTTGGGCATTTTGGGGAGGAATGAATTCTTCATTGCTGTCATAACTCGGGTGCTCGTCCGAAACGTCAGAAAACAAATTTCGAATTTATTCATCTGTTAGAGGCTTATTAGGTTGCATTTTCTTTGGGAAAGAGAGGGCATGAAAGCCCTGCTGAACTATCGTCACTATAACTCATATTACAAGATTATTTTTTTTAATCATTGATACAGTTATAAATTGGAAACCACATACATAGTTAATTTTTTTGTTTAAATTCATATTATTTATTATAAAAACTAACTAAATTTCCTAGCTATTTGGATGTTATTCATTCCCTTTCAGAAATATATTAAATGCTTGATTCTGAAAATATTGATCGATTTAAAAAGATTTAAGAAAGTTTTGATAGAACACTTTTTACACTTTTCATACTAAAGAGTTTTCTGATTGGAAAGAAAAAATAATAAATTCACAACTAAGAATTAGATGTTGTAACTGTGCTTCCTCCTACGAACTGCAAGAGCGTCCCCTGTGACGTTCAGAAGAAATGGTTCGTAAGCATCGAGACATTCTCCAGAGAGGAAGTACAGCGCAACCTGGGCTGCCGCTGAGAAACACTTAGTACAGCGCAATCACGCGTTTCTGTTTAGAAACGTTTAGTTTATAGTCTCTCATCCCGAGAGGAAATATATTTAACGCAACCTGCTTATAAGTTGGCATACAGACTCTCACCCGGAGAAGAAGTATATTTCGTGCATCCAACGCGTACCTGAGTATCTTTATTTTCGGCTTAGATTTGGAAGACTTCACGAATGTACAGGGTGATTGTAATTAAAGTCCCACTTTCAAAATGTTGTAAAAAAAAAAAAGAAACTCTCGTCATAATGAGTTCAAATTTGAACTAAAGATACTTGAAGAAGGATTCTGTAAGGCAACGAAATAATGTTCCAAAGTGTGTTAATGCATGGCGCTGTAAGCAGCATAAAGAAAGTGAATTCGGCTGCCAGTAATGTTTTGAATCGAAACTACAACGTATTTCACATGAGTTGTACATTAAACCAACTGTAGTGCTCAATATGATGGATTGTTTCGTTTTTGACGGAAAAAATGACTTCCAAGTCATTCAACAGTTGTGACACTGTTAGTGAAAAGCCCATCCACCAAGGCAAGGCAATACCAAATTGGATGGGAAAAATTGGTGGAACTTTTTGATGCCATATTGTTTCCCCCTTCTTCAAGTATCTTCAGTTCAAATTTGAACTCATTGTGACGAGTGTTTCTTTTTTTTTTCAGCTTTTTGAAAGTGGTGCTTATTTTAATTATAATCACCCTGTATAAGTAGATGTCTTTAAATGTGTTAAATACCGTCTGTCTGTAATTGTGCGCACGTGTCATTTGTGCGCGTGTATATAAAGCTGTCTATTCTCAAACCTGTGTCTCAAGCCCAAACCCAACCACACCCAGATACAATCCAGCTGCACAACTCACAACACTACAATGTTGAAATAAATACAGTCTTTTGAAGTGACTGTTTTGTCAGATTTATTCATATGCAATAGCAATTCTCTCCGCAATTGATGAAATAATCTTAAATGTCAGCGCTTCTCCACTGATTAATGCACCAGATTGATTTATCGCCGTTATAATTATTTCTTTACACTACATAATGAATAAATAATTATAGAAGTGAGGAGTATTACTAAAAGTTGAATCGTAATAAGCATAACAGTAATTTTTAACATCGGCAACCATTAATCATACAGACATTTCACGAAATTTTAAAAAGTTAAATGCGTATTTGAAGTATCATTAACTGTAGAAAGGTTATTTATGACGAAAATAAAAAAATCGCATAACAATTAGTACGTACTGAGATTCTTCATTGTAAGACAATTTATTGCAGAGATTATTTTGTGTCAATTCAGCATGTCAATGCCTTATTTCAATAAATTACAACTGCTATTTATCCATCTGCCCTCTTTTATTTTAATACTTAAATTCTTTTCCTTTATTACCATTAAAATTTTGAGCATTGAACCGAAGTCGACCCTGAAGATATGTGTCTCGTAACACGTGCTTGTAACGTATCATCGTAACGATTGAACCGGTCAATCCGCGATAAAAAATAAAATATTACAATTAAATATCGAAATTTATTTCAGACAATCGAAGGTCACTTTGTAATGATTGGAAATTAAAGAGCTTTTCAACGATGTGATTATGAAAATAATCATTTTTATTTGCTGACGCTGAGAGTTTCGATTGCTGCTAAAATTATAGTGGAGCATGTAGTTTTTCGCATAAATGGATAATTTATTTTCTTTGTTATCAGTTGTTAATTTTGATTTCGACAAGGTATTTGATTTACGAAATATTTTAAAAGTGGATCATTTGGGAATTAGCATTTATAAGAGCAGCACGAGCCAATGTTGATAAGACAGGGCATTTTCAATGAAGTATTATCAATTATTAGTAATTATATAAGAATAATTTTTAAAACCAAAATCGTTTTCAAGTGCCTGAATTGTCATGATGATTTAGCTGTAAGATTCATGTTATAAAATTAATATATATATGTATATGTATTAAATATACATATGTATACACGCACACACACACACACACACACACACACACACATATATATATATATATATATATCATCAGTGAGCAACAACTCCATGGTCGGCCAAGGCCGTCTGCTTGCTGGCAGATTTCTAGACAGTAGATGATTCTTTTACGGGGTAAGGGTTGTCAATCTTATTCCCAGCGTTCTACGGTCATAGTGGCAAAGTGGATTTCAAACCGCTGCAAACATCTATGGCACAGCCGGGACTCGAACCCCATCCTGTGGCACCGAGCGCTATATATATATATATATATATATATATATATATATATATATATATGGTCTGGCGCTGGTGTCACAGGTTTCTAATTAGAGTATCCGACGATGCCATGGATGTTTGTAGTGGTTTAAAATCCACTTATAACCGTAGGTCCCTGTCTCATATGATTGTAGAGTGTTGAGCGTAATGCTGAAAAACTACACCGTAAAAAGGAAATATACCAGCAGGCGGCCTTGGCCCACCATGAGGCTGTTGCGCCAATGAAGATGAAGATATATATATTGGTCATTCAGCGGTCAGAGGGGGGGGGGAACTTTGAAGGATGGTACAGCTTACTAAAATATACAGTTTTTGAATAAGAATATATAGTCGAAATGACGTGTTGAGGAACGAGCACACATTCAAAAGAATTTCCTGCAGAAGCCAGGCACAATGCGCCAACTGATACCTATCACGTGACGAGTTTCAAGTCCCCTGCTTGACAACCCCGATAATATTTTTGTAAACTTAAAGTTAATATATATATATTCTAGCTCTCTGGCGCTCGGCCCCACAAATTTCGTGTTCGAGTCTCTGTAGGGAAATGGATGTTTGTAGTCGTTCGGAACCGGTCTACCATGACTGTAGATCTTTGGGTCTAGAGCTGGCAACCCTACCCCGTAAAAAAGAAGACATCTCCTGTCTCGAAATCTGCCAGTAGGCAGACGGCCTTGATTTTCCATGGGTCTGTTGCGACAGTGAAGAAGAAGAATGCATATATATTAATTGCTGCTTTCATACATCTGGCAAAAGCTACCGCAAGGCGTCAGCAGCGCTCTCTTTTATACTGACGAAACTTGTAGTGGCGAAGAATTGTCTTGTGTGGTTGAATGTCACATTTATCTCTTTTTATTTTGCTATTAACTTTTTGATGTTTATCAGTATGTAACTAAAAATGCAATAACTAAGTGTTGCCTAATTTGGGCTAATCATAATTAACTCTATTTCCCTTTATCATACAGGTACTTTTCAGTTAGGAGGAAGCAAACAATAAATAGGAAAATTTAGCTAAATACACTCATGTCCATAAATTAAGGATAATTCAGAATCACACAGAAATTGAATTCTAAAATAAAAATTTCACCTGTAGAATTATCACACACATCTTGAAGAAGAATATGCAAATTACAGGAAACCACCAGATGGCGCGGATAGTACGTCACAATGAGGAGAGTGCAAGAGAGGGGTATATAAGGAATGGTGGCAAAGAAGTAAAATTGTTCACAAGTGCTTTAAAAGCCTTTCAGTGCAATAACCGCATAGTTATGGCACAAAGGAAGCATTTGGATGATTTCTTACGTGGTAGAATTATCGGACGACTGGAATGTGGACGTACCCAGCTGGAAGCATCCGAGGAACTTGGAATCGCCCAGAGTGTCATCTCCAGGCTTTGGCTACGATTACAAGATGATAGTAATGTGAGTAGATGTTACAGCACAGGTCGCCCCGAGTTACAACGCCGAATGAGGACCGGTATTTAGAAGTTACTGCCAAAAGAAACAGACGGAGCACAGCATCAGACCTGTCTCGTCAGCTCTCTTCAGCTACCGGTACGACAGTTTCAAGGCAGACCGTGTACAGACGCTTAGGGCACATTGGTCTACATGCTCGTAGGCCTATCAGATGTGTTCCACTTACCGCAACTCACTGTCGCCTGCGATTAACCTGGAGTAGAGAGCATGCATTGTGGACACCGCAACAGTGGTCTTGTGTGATGTTTTCCGACGAGTCCAGGTTTAGTTTGCAGTCTGATTCTCGCCGGACTTTCATATGGAGAGCGCCAGATACCCGTTACCCCCAAGAGAACACCACTGAACGACACCGTTACGGTGGTGCAGGATGGCTCGTTTGGGGAGGAATTATTCTTGGTTCCAGAACTGACCTGCATGTTCAGAGTGTAACGATGACAGGCCACATCTATCGGGATGTCATTCTGGAACAACATGTACGTTTGTTTCGGGGCGCCATGGGAGCTGATTTTCTGTTTATGGATGACAACTCCCGTCCTCATCGTGCAAACATTGTAGACGAATGCATTCAATTGAGGATATCACCCGTATGGATTGGCCAGCATACTCACCGGACTTGAATCCAATAGAGCATGTGTGGGATATGCTTGACCGACGAATTGCAGCCCGTCAACCCCCCCACCTGTCAACCGGAACTTCGGAGGGATGAGTGGTGTAATATTCCCAAGATCAGATTGGATAATTTGATTCTCAGCATGCCTAGGCGTTGTAAGGCCTGTATTGCATCGTCCGGGAGACATACTCCATATTAACCATCATACTAATCATGTTATACTGTTTTTTGTAAATAGTTTTTTTTTTTTTAAATGTGCTCCCGGGAGTAAAAATCGCAATTTTTATTAATTATGTCAAACATATAGCATCTTTTTTGCTCTTTACCTTTTGTTTAATAAATAGACTTTACAAATAAGTCAAATTTGTTTTGCTTCTGTCTCTTTCTTTGCCTGAACTTCATTACCCTTAATTTATGGACATGAGTGTATATAATATGTGTGTATATGTAAAAAATATCTTTGCGATGCGATCATCCTGCACGACAGAAGCCACTACCACTTATATATTAAGCTATATTTAGGTTATTATAAAAAATTTCTCAATATATGAATCACTATTTATACCATTCACAGCAAATTGAGCAAAATTTTAGTTTAACGTATACACTCAAGAATTATATGGAAAAAATAGTTTGCGATTACAGTGACAAAATTTCGAACATTTCAACCGGTCAACACATTTTTTTCTTTCGAATGTTTTTAGAACTAGTCACACTTTTTTTTTGTATCGACGTGTGATCTCCGCAGCGCAAAACCGTAAATATAACGGTACCTGTTGCACGGAAATCGCCGACACTAGACAGATTAAGAAGAAAATTTAAAACAACTAAAGACAGTTTTGGTTTGGTTTGTCGCTCTACGGTCATTTTGTGCCCACTTTAGGCTAAGTAAACGGAGACCTGCGTTGATTCCGAACCACCAACAAGCATCGATGCCACCGCCAGGAAATAAGGGCAGCGAAGTAATAGAAAGCAAAACATCTTATTAAGTTTATCAAATTTTCTAAGTGACCTCTTTCACAAATGTTGCATGCGGCAGATGGTGGACAGCACTGAAGCACGCGACACGACAAGAGGAATTTATAGAATCTGACATCTGAGGCTATCTTTCAAATCACATAGAATTCGTGGATTGCATGGATACACTTTGTATTTCAGGTATTCTTAAAACAAAATTTCATGGAAGTGATATCTGGGGAACTTGGCGGCCACGGAAACGGGGAATGGTGGGTGATAACTCTGTCACCAAATTGTGTTAAGTAACGTTTTTACAGAAGACCCTTTACATGATCGAGCACGATGTCATATAAAACATTTTGCCGTTGCAAATCAGGAATTATATAATTAGTCAATATTTCTACATAGCGAGCAATTGTTACCGTATATGTTTCTAAACCTTCGGTAATAATCTCTTCAAAAAAGTAAGGGCTGAGGATGAAGGTGCTTGCGATATCTCACCACATAGTCACTCTTCTTCGTGTAAGGGGAGTGCAACCACATCATGGGGATTATCCTCTGTCCAGTGCTCGCAGTCCTTCGAATTAATGTTACCGGTCACCGTGAAATGGACATCTTAAATATATAATGTAATGAAAATGCAATTAAGAATGCGCTTGAGAAATATATTATGAACTTAAGAAATGTAATTATATAGTAACTTAACCTATTGTTTGTTAAAAAAAAAATATATAATGTGATTCTGTGTAATTCAACTTTTATCCCCTCACTTTCATGTTGAGTGAGAAAGATGGGACAAAACCAAATCTCTCTTATTTGTTGATTTAGCATTGAAACAATAAAATATAACACAGTGAGCTCTTTAAATCTCAGTATTTGTTTTTAATAATTTTCATTTCTAGTTTGATTTTATTATGATAGAGTAGAAAACGAATTTTTCCATCATTTTCTAATATACTGGAATATTTAAAAATTTGTGATTTTTTGATTATTATTTTTTTATTTATTTAGATTTATTTAAAATATTTTCATTATATACTTTTAATTTGTATTATGTATTTTTATTTATTTATTTATTTAGATATATATAGATATATTTTTTAAGCAGTTATTTATTTAAATATGTATATTTATTATTTATTTTTATTTATTTAGCGCTATTTAATTTATATTATATATTTTTATTTATCTTTTAATTTTTTTCCTTCAAGGACCTTGTTTTTTTTCTTTTTTACAATTGAAGATCAACATTGACCAACATATATATATAGATGTATATATATATATATATTAATACCATTTATGTATGACAGGCACGTGATGGGTGGACAATGCCTTCCTGGAAGAATTTCTTTAATTTGTGTATAATAATTTTATAATGTTTTTCTATTATTTGATACACAAATAATAGAAAATCCAGAAAACTTATCAGTTTTGGAAATCGTGGAAACTTAATATAACTTTATAATAACCCTCAAATTGTTCAATTTCTAATAGTAGCAACTCACGTCATCAGCAGATTCCAATCTGAGACCTTCAGCATACCATCTGTGTATATTAACTACTGGGTTGAGTCAAGTTAACGATATCTGTTGGAAGGTGGAAAAAGTGTGTTAATGATATTTATAAAAGGTAAATATGTTTTAATATTATGTCAATAGATGGCAGCACAAGAATCTAATTCATTAATCGAGGTATCGTAACGAAAATATCTTTTTTAATACAAATGGATATTAAGTTATGAATATAAATTATTAGTTTGGTTTAATTTAGTCAATGCATTAAATTAAAAATTAAATTTTAAAACGTATTCCGCATTTGTAAATAACATGTTAACATTTGCTTCTTTTTCAGATGTAAAATGTAGATTAAATTTTGTTCGGAATTTAGATAATTATGAAAGAGTAATAATCAAAAAAGAAAGGAAATGGCAAAATGAAAGATTTTAAACAAGGTTAGAATGTTAATTAAACATTAGAATGCATGTTTAATATTATTGTTTAAATACTATTTTAAAAAAATTCAGATTTTTTCATTATTCTTAAAAGTAGCAACTCGCATTCTAAAAAAGTATTTTATTTTATAAATTTTGAATGGTAACAATGGTCAAATGGCACTTCCGCAGCAGTAGATATTTATATTTTGTACATCGGATGTACACAAAATCAGTAATTTAAATCCTTATCTGATTTTAAGGTGGAAACGGGCGAATCGATTACTTGTTAGAAATATTAGTCAAATCTACGCGACACAAAGCAATTGTGATAGAAAAAAAAATTATTTTTGAATTTTTTTTTCGTATTATGTAATTTCCTTTTTTTTAAATATTAAAAATTAAAATTACATTTATTGTAATTAAAATCTTTACCAAATTATCTTTTCCTCTATTACACCGCTGTGTTTAAACCCATCTGACTTGGTTATTTGCCGATTCTCCGCGCAATATGGTTGATTAGTATGCACATATGTAGAAACAACAATAAAAATTATTTTCACTTTTGTTGCTACATGTTTTATTTTTATGACCAACCGGTCATTTTGTTTAAAAGGTGCTTCGCATAATAAATGTTTTTTATACATTACTAAGCAAGCCATTAATTTAATTATATTATTGCACATCTTTAATCATATCACAATTTAGTATAAACATTCCTATGATTTAATATAGAAATTCCTCGTCCCACTCATTCCCTTAAAAAAAACTGAAAATTTTTTTGAGGAAACAGTTTTAATGTGCTCATACCGCATCAGACTCATGTGCTTTTATTTCTACTCATTTGATCGCCTTTAGATTATAATCGATTACTTATGATTATAATAAACGATAACAATAAGCCGTGAAATAATAACAACCTATAACCGTGCTTTCTCCTACTCACTGGAAAGAGTTCCCGGTGGTGTTGAGAAGAAATGGTCAGTAGGCCTCGAGACTCTCACCCGAAAGGTCAACTGACCACTGTTGAGAAACGTTTAGTTTACAGTCTCTCATCACGAGAGGAAATATATTTGGCACAACCCTGTGTATTTGTTGGCCTACAGACTCTCACTCGAAGAGGAAGTATCGGATTTTCGGCTTAGAAGAGGAATCCTTCCACTAATCTATAACTAAATGATTTTAAATGCATTAAATTTTGTATGTGTGGTGTTTGTGCGTGTGCAAATAAAGTTGTGAGTTCTGAAACCTGTGTCTCAAGGCTCAACCCAACCGCACCCAGTCACAATCCAGCTGCACACTAGCACAAACCTTATATACCCAGAACTATTAAAATTTTTAAGGCGATTTTAATTAAGCATTAGAAGCATCTACAAATACAGGAATAGAAATATTATAATGTTAAAGTCATTAGATACACATATATAATTAGAATAAAAGAAAAAAAGCAGTTACATTAAAATAATATTACTCAACAAAATAGCTATCAACACTTAAAATTAAAATATTTCGGTTATAAGTTTATATTAAATATATATCTTTTAAGATCTGTATAAATAATTGATGTTAACTTTTTTTTTAAAATCTATGTACATCTTTCTTTTTTATAAATTTAAGTTTCATTGCAAAATAAATTCTTTTTTGTTATTAATATTAAAAGAGACAGTTGAAAAATTTACTTACTTCACAAAATATTTTTCAAAAGAAGAATATAGAAAGATAAGTCTGTTGCGGTCACAAAAAGTATTTATTATTTGATTAAAAACACTGACACAAAATGTAAAGATTTTAGAATAATAACACCTAATTTAATCCCAAAAATATTTTTATCTCTTATCAATTTTTTATATGAAAATAGATAAATCAAATGCGTTATTTGAACTATTCCAATAAATCTAGGATAAAAATATATAATATTTAAATACCTTTCGTCAAAATAATTCTATTTACCATTTAATTAACTTTCAAATATTTCATCAGAACGATAACATCATTCTTTCATACAGTTATGTTTCATTGTAAAATAAATTCTCTTCTGCTTTTAATATTAAAATACAGTTGAAAAATTTACTTAACTCACAAAATATTTATCAAAAGAATGATAAATATGATGCTGTCACAAAAGTAGTCATTATTGATTAAGAACACTGACACAAAATGTAAAAATTTTTAAAATAATTATACATAATTTAATCCCAATAATTTATTCGTAAAATACTTTATCTGTTATTAATTTTTATATGACTAATTGATAAATCAAATGCATATTTAAGCTAACTAAATAAATCTGACAGAAATACATATAATATTTAAATACCGTTCAACAAAATAATTCTATTATAATTAACTCTCAAATATTTGAATGATCAATCAGAATGATAACATCTTTTTTTTTCATAAAAATTATGTTTCATCACAATATAAATTATTTTTTGTTATTAATATTAAAAGATAATTTAAAAATTTACTTAATTCATATATTTATCAAAAGAGAATATAGAATGATAAATCTGATGCTGTCACAAAAATATTCATCATTTTTTAAGAACACTGTCACAAAATGCAAGGATTTTAGAATAATTACACATAATTTAATCCCAATTATCTATTGAAAAATACTATCAATTTTTAAATAAGAAATTGATAAATCAAATGAGTTATTTGAACCATCTCAATTAATCTAGCATAAAAACATATAATATTTAAATACCGTTCATCAAAATAATTCTATTTACCATCTAATTAACTCTGAAATATTTCCATCAGAAAGATAACATCTTCCTTTGGCATCTCATTAAAATTCACTCATTCATTCATTAGTACACATTATAAAAAAAAAAAAAATGAAATTCGTAAATTAATTACATTGATATCAAAATGTTCTGCTGAAAATATTCTAAAATACTTAACTGTTTCTTTCCAAGCAATTTTGCTGTCATTATAATTGAGGTTCCCAAATTTCAGTTTCATTCGAAGAAGAATAAATGTGCATAAATTATCGTCGTAATTTTTTCTCCAATTTAGTTCGAGAAACAAATTAAGAAACATATAAAAATACATTTAATGAGTTTTAAATGATAATTAGTATTCTCCCATGGCATAGAACCTACTAAAAGTAATTTAGTCTTAGAAATTCCCTTTCAACCAACCTTAAGACTTCAATTCGTCATTTGTGTGATTACTGATTCCATATTTTTATAAATAAGGTTTCTTTTTGGAGCCTGATGGCCGAGTGATTGGTGCCCGGTGCCACAAGTTTCGTGTTCGAGTGCCGACGGTGCCATGAATATTTGTAGTGGTTTGGAATCCACTTTAAAACGTAAGTATTAGTTTCATATGACTGTAGAGTGTTCGGCTGACAACCCTATCCCGTAAAAGAACACATCTCCTGTCTCGAAATCTACCAGCAGCAGACGTCCTTGATCCACCATGGGGCTGTTGCGCCAATGAAGAAGAATATATATATAAGCTTCGGAGCTTGGTATCATAAGTTTCCTGGGTTCGGGTCCCGGCGGTGTCATGGAATCAAATGCGTTATTTGAACTATATACTATGTATGTAGTTATGTAGGCATATAGTTAGGAATCTAACTTAAATCGTAGGTCCCGGTCTAATATGACTGCAGAGCATTGGGTGTAGGGATGGAAACCCTACCCCCGTAAAGAAAAAAAACCATTTCGTGTTTGGGAATTTACTAGTAGGTAGACGCCCTTGGCCTACTATGGGGCTGTTACGCTATTGAAGAAGATTTCTTAAGAAACTGAGAGTGTATAATTTTACATAAACACATGTGTGAATAAATGTAATTAAATACATACAATAATTATATATTCGACATTATATGTAATTTTATTTAATTATATATTTACATAATGTAATTATGTATAATTAAATCCATAACGGAGAGATTCGATATATTTATTTTATTATTTATATATTAATTCGTACGTAATTAAATATATAAATAAAAAAAATAAGAGAATAAAATGTAGGAAAAAAACACGCATGAATGTAAAACAATGGTACACTGGAAATGATATGATTCGAATGGAAACACAATGGAAATGATATGATTCGAATAATATGAAATGATATGATTTGAATAATATGAAAAATTTATTTGAATAATATGAAATGATATGATTCGAATGACATGAAAAACTTATTCAAATGATATAATTCGAATGATATGAAAAATTTATTCAAATGATATGATTCGAGTGATATAAAAAATTTATTTGAATGATATGAAATGATATGATTCGAATGATATAAAGAATTTATTCAACTGATAGAAAAGTAATGATACGGAATATTTGACACGAATTCTTTCCTACTATTCGATCTGAAAATTTATTCGTAAAGTGTGAACTACAGAAATGATTCGAATCGATGACATCACTCGTGACATCATCGGATTTGATAGGATCCTTTGCACCTGTTCAAATCAGTTTTGATGGAGCTATTATACGAAATGCGAGGTGGGTGGGTGGGGGAATACTTTTTCAAACCCTTGATGTGACCGACATATTGAGAATCTGCCAAATATTAGAATGTATGTATTCAATCATTTAATGACAGCAAAAAGATTTAATTTTTTTATGGGAAAAGAGAAAAACTTTGTATCGAAAACGTTTTATTGTCTTTGTAAGGTTTGTCGTTTCTTTCTTTTTTCTTTTTCTTAAGAAAGAAATATTATTTATTATTTGTCTCTTTTATTAACAGAAGTTCATTATTTTAGAGAATTTTTATACCGCTTAGTTAAATTATTAAGAAATAGTAATCAGTTGGACGGATGATATAAGAATATAAATTAGCTATAATATATATATATATATATATATATATTATTAAAGATAAAAAAAAATTCGTCTTTAATTTAAATTTACACATAAAAAAATCGTCTTAAATTTAAATTTACAGGTAAAGAAAATCGTTTTAAAATTAATTTTAATTTACAGATAAATTTAAAGATAGAATCGTTTAATTTAAATTAACAGATAAAAAAAAATCATCTTTAATTTAAATTTACAGATAATAGTATAAGTAATAGCTTTTAATTTAAGTTTACAGATAAAAGAAATAGTCTTTTAATTTAAATTTAAGATAAAAAAATCGCCTTTAATTTAAATTTACAGATAAAAGAAATAGTTTTTAATTTAAATTAACAGATAAAAATCGTCTTGAATTTAAATTTAAAGGTAAAAAAAGAAGCGTATTTAACTTAAATTTAAAGATAAAAAAAATCGTCTTTAATTTAAATTTACAGATAAAAAAAAAAAACCGTCTTTAATTTAATTTTTCAGATAAAAGAAATAGTTTTTAATTTAAATTTACAGATAAAAGAAATAGTCTTTAATTTAAATTTACAGATAAAAAAATCCCCTTTAATTTAAATTTACAGATAAAAGAAATAGTTTTTAATTTAAATTTACAGATAAAAATCGTCTTTAATTTAAATTTACGGTTAAAAATCATCTTCTATTTAAATTTATAGATAAAAAAAAATTCGTCTTTAATTTAAATTTACGGATGAAACAATCTTCTTTAATTTAAATTTACGGATGAAAAAATCGTCTTTAATTTAAATTTAAAAAAAATCGTCTTTAATTTAAATGTACAGAAAAGAAAATTTAATTTTAATTAAAATGAATTTAATTTTGGACTAAAAATGTTCACAAATCTATATTGATCCAAACAGGCTGACTGTGCTTTAATCTTTAATTTTAAATAGATAATTTTTATAGATGATAGTCTTTAATTTTAATTTACAAATAAAAAATATTCTTTAATTTAAATTTACAGATAAAAAAATCGTCTTTAATTTAAATGTACAGATAAACAAATAGTCTTTAATTTAAATTTACAGATAAAAATATCGCCTTTTAATTTAAATTTACAAAAAAAAAAAAATAGTCTTTTAAATTTACAGAAGGAAAAAATCGTCTTTAATTTAAATTTACAGAAGGAAAAAATCGTCTTTAATTTAAATTTACAGATAAAAATATCGCCTTTAATTTAAATTTACAAATAAAAAAAAATAGTCTTTTTTTAAATTTACAGAAGGAAAAAAAAATCGTCTTTAATTTAAGTGTACAGATAAACAAATAGTCTTTAATTTAAGTGTACAGATAAACAAATAGTCTTTAATTTAAATTAACAGACAACAAAATCGTCTTAATTTAAATTTAGAGATAAACAAAATTGTTTTTAATTTAAATTTACAGATAAAAGAATCGTTTAATTTAAATTAACAGATAAAAAATCGTCTTTAATTTAAATTTACAGATAAAACAAATCGTCTTTAATTTAAATTTAAAGATAAAAAAAAAACAAAAAAACTCCCATATCATTAATTAAAGAAACGCAATATTTGAATGTTCCCCGCTGTTGCATATGGCAATATGACGTGACAAGTTGATTGTTTCCATCAATAAGTAATAGACTGCTATAAGCTGTTTTTGTTACGTGGGTGCTTACAAAGGGATGACAGCGAGAGAGAGAGGGGGGTTGATCGGTCTGCACTGAAGCGTTTTATATTTCTGCTGCGCATGCTTTGTTGGAGACCAATTGCAACCTGCCGGTGGAATCAAAGGTGAACTGGGCGTAATCTCAGCTCTCTAAATTGCCTCTCATGATCTGTTACCGTTTAAATATTCATTGGCCTGAATTATTGAGAGCGGTAAAGATGGCTGATAATAGATTCAAATTGCTTGTGTATCGTTAAATACTTTGCTGGGGGTTATTTTTCCTTAATCGATGTATAAAATTCACATAAAATTTCGGATAGATCTGTGCAGATAAAGAAAGGTAGGTATAGATTTGGTCTTATAGATTTTTTCGTGTAGAAACATCTGTTCGGTAATATTTTGGGATGTCACATATGCAATTCATTCTTGGTATGACGGTCCTAATAATCGATGTTCTTTTCATCTATCCGAGGTTTTGGAATAAAATTTAATTTCGAATACAAGCACAACATGATTTTTCAATGAACTATGCAAAAATTCAATTATAGGATAGATGGCATTAAATAATTCATTTAAATGTTATATTTATTTATATAATTCATAATATATTTAAATAATTCATTTATTTTATCCACTGATTTATTAATGCAGAAGTAAAGGAAAAAACAGAGAAGAAAATTTGAAATTTAAGTGGTCAAAGGGAAAAAAAGAGACGAAGGTTTGAAATTTAAAGAAATAATTAAAGGAAAAAAACAGAGGCGAAATTATGAAATTTAAATAAGTAAAGGAAAAAAACAGAGAAGAAAGTTTGAAATTAAAATGGATAAGTAAAGGAAAGAAAAAAAAAAAGAGACGAAGTTTTGAAATTTAATTAAGTAATGGGAAAAAGGAAAGAAAATTTGAAATTTAAATGGAGTAAAGGAAAAAAAAAACAGAGAAGAAAGTTTGAAATTAAAATGGATAAGTAAAGGGAAGAAAAAAAAGAGAAAGTTTGAAAATTTAAAGGAATGGAAAAAACAGAGTAAAGGAAAAAAACAGAGAAGAAAGTTTGAAATGGATTAAAAAGGGAAGAAAAAAAAAACGAAGGTTTGAAAAGAAAAAAGATTGAAATTTAAAATAAGTAAAGGGAAAATAACAGAGGCGGGAAAAAAAGTTTGAAATTCAAATGGATAAGTAAATTATGGTAAAAAAAACAGAGAAGAAAGTTTGAAATTTAAAATTTCTATCAGAAAAAAAATGTTAAAAAATCTTTTTGCTTTTGAAAGGTTTGAAATTTAAAGGAATAATTAAAGTTGTCCTTAAAAAAAACAAAAGAACTATGAAATTTAAATAAACTGTAAATAAGTAAAAGGGAAAAAACAAGTCTGAAATTTGAAATTAAAATGGATTTTTAAGGAAAAAAAAAAGACTGAATTTTGAATTAAAAGGAAATAATTAAAGTTTTTTACACAATGGATTAAAGAAAAAAATATGAATCTCAATAATAAAGAAAAACTTTTTGGATAAGTAAAGGGAAGAAAAAAAAGATTCTCAGTAACACGTTGGTTTGAAATTTTGCAAACGAATAATTAAATCCTAAAACAGAAAAATTATCAATTTAAATAAACTGTAAAGAAAAAAAACAGAAAAATTCAAGTTTGAACTATAATTATATGAATTAGCAAGAACAAGATCAAAAAATTCAATGCATGTTTTTAATATTATATAAGGAATAACAATAATTTGATTAAACGAGTAAGTTATTTTAAATATTTTACCTGCGTATCAAAAAAAAAAAAAAAAAAAAAAACCTACCTTTGTAGTTCATTTGATTGGAAAGAACAGAAATTATGTTTTATTTTGCTGCAATTCAGAAATTATAATTTTTGTTACAGAAATTAAAAAGATTATCACATATTTTATTTGAGTTTTGTTATTTTTCTCAGAAATTTGATTTGTACGAATGGCATTGAACTACTTGTCATTCTATACTCTCAATTAAGATAGCTATGAACTTCAACTCTAAAATAGAGAAAATACCACAGGAATAATTCTCAGTTGTCCACCTGGAAATGTTTGAAGTTAAAATTAGCAAAATGTGGGTGCATTGTAAGTTTGAAAATTTTTCGGTGGATATCTTGTAAAAAGCCTGAATCTGCAACATTCTGCCACTTTAGGTTTGTTGGCTTCAGATTAAAATAAAAAATAGGAAACACAATTTTTAACATTGTGTATGAACAGAATTGTGTAAAAAAGTTAGACAATTAAAATATAAGTAAGTAAAAAACAATTCGAAATTAAATTTATAATTTTTTCTTTGCATATTTAAGTCTTATTTTAATCATGGTACTTTTGAAAGTATTTTCTTTACTGTACTTTCATCTTAGCACTTCCTTAAAGTAAAAAAAAGCAAAAGAAAATATGAAGATAATTTTATCAAAGAAAAATTTTAAAAAATGGGCAAAATCAAAAATTAAATATTATTGTAAAAAAATTATAATAAATTAATAAATTTATAATAAAAAAATTACATTATAAAACTATGGGTTAAAATCGCAGTATTGGAACCGTTAGAATTTGGCATCAAAAAATCCTTTCGCCAAAGTGCGCTAATAACAGCCTGCGATTATAAGTGTAGTGAATTAGTAAACAGTGCAAGAAACTTTAATGGATATCACATTTTACTTATCGCCTAATTGGTTAAACGAAAGTTATTTTAAATATTTTACCTCTATTTTAAATTTGAAAAAATTATATATGAAAGATAATATTCTTTTGGAAATTACAAAAATAATCGAACATATATTAAAAAGTACTAATATTTAAAAAAAAAATTAAATATTTAAATAAATTCGTTGTTATATTTTATTTGATTTGTTCGTAATAATTTAAATAGAACTGGAATGGTTAATCTCTGATTTTTGTCATTCTATTATTTCAAAAAATAATTTATAAAATTATAAAAAATTAAAAAAAAATTATTTATAGAAAATTCTATTGTCCACCTTTATTATAACATTTTTTAAGAAAAATTGGGTGCATTGTAATATTTCAAAGTTATTTATAAAAGCCATAAAAAATTTTGATGCATTAAAAAAAAAAAATCATTCTTCAGAAAAAAAACATTACTGAGATTTACACAAGAAAAATATATAAAAAATATATATATATGAAAAAAAAAAAAAAAAAAATATGAAAATAAAAAAATATGAAATTTAAACTCTGAATTAAAAATTATAATTTTTTACTACTTTGAAAAAAAAAGTTTATTATTTTGATGGAATTGATTACAAAATAGCTACTAATAACACTAAAAAAGTAGAACCTTTTCCTTTGCTAAAAAAAAATAAAAAAAGCATTAAAAGAGAGAAAAAAATTTAAAGCGAAAATTTTATTTAAAAAAAAATTTAAATATAAAAAAAATTAAAAATTAATACAATTGTAACTTTTAAAAAATTTCTAAATTAACAAATTAAATAAAAATGTTTACATTTAAAACTATATTAAAATGTAGTTTGGAACAAGCTACCTTGCAATATTTTGGCATGAAAAAATCTTTCACCAAAGTGCGCTAAGTACCGGGACCTGCAGATTATAAGTGGATTCCGAACCACTACAAAAACACCCATGACACATCGGGACTTAACCCGAAACCTGTTGGTCCGAGCAAAAGTTAGCCACCCAATTCAGGCTCCTATTTAGCAGATTTGACTAAATTATACCTTATAAGATTCATTTTTTAAATTCAAAAATAATCGAACATATATCGTGAAAACTCAAAAAAGTGACTAATCTATAAGATTTTAAAAAAAAAAAAATCTAAAAATTATTCATACAAAATTATCAGAATAGTTGATTTTAAAAATATTATGTTCGTAATAATTTAAATAGAACTGGAATGGTTAATCTCTGATTTTTGTAATTATTTCAAAATAATTTATAAAATTATAAAAATTAAAAAAAAATTATTTATAAAAATTTATTAATACTTTTATTATAACATTTTTAAGAAAAATTTTTACAAATAAATTATTTCAAAAAAATTATTTATAAAACTATAAAAAAATTTGATGCATTAAAAAAAAATAATTCGAAAAAAAATCATTACTGAGAAAAACAAAAGGAAAATATATAAAAAATAAAAAAAAATTATATATTTATATAAAATGAAAATATGAAAATAAAAAATTTAAAGAAATTTAAACTCTGAATTAAAAATAAATTTATGATACTACTTTTGAAAAAAAATATTTATTATTTTGAAAAATTGATTACAAAATATCTACTAATAAAGCACTAAAAAAAAAAGTAGATCCTTTTCTTTCACTGAAAAAAAAATTATAAAAACAATAACAAGAAATAGAAAAAAAAAATTTAAAGCGAAAATATTCTCAGAAGTTTAAAAAAAGAATGGAAATATAAAAGAAATAACATTTAATACAATTGTAACTTTTAAACCTTTCTGAAGCAAGGTGAAATTTGAAATGTTTGCTTTTTTACTGTCTCAGATGTAATTTGCAATTAGCACACCTTAACGGGTTGCAATTGTAAGTATAGTGAATTGCAAACAGTACAAGAAACCCGGATTACCACATTTGACGACCTATCGCCCAGTTGACCCACAAAAAGTTGTCAAGTCCCAACGGCCCCTATTTCGCGATTTGGCCAAATTATATATAAAATATATTATTTTTTTTTAATTAAAAAAAATAACCGAACACATTTAGAAAAAAAAAAAATGGTGTTTCTACTATATTTAAAAAAATGAAAAATATGTAAATAAATTCGTTATTTAATATGATTATGTCTAATTATTTAAATTGAACTGGAATGCTTAATCTCTGACTTTTGAAATTATATCCAAAAATTATTTATAAAATTATAAAACATTTAAAAAAATCATTTATAAGAACTTATTAATACTTCTATTATAATAATTAAAAAAATTTTACAAAAAAAATTATTTCAAAATTATTCATAAAACTACAAAAAATTTTGATAAATTAAAAAAAATCATTACTGCGATTTACACAAGTAGAATATAAGAAAATATAAATATATGAAAATAAAAATAAAAAATGAAAATATGAAAATAAAAATACAGGAAATTTAAACTCTGAAATAAAAATAAATTTATAATACTACTTCTGAAAAAAAAAAATATTTATTATTTAGAATTACCTGATTACAAAATAACTACTAATAAAGCACTAAAAAAAAAAGTAGATCCTTTTTCTTTGCTAAAAATAAAAATTATAAAAATCAATAACAAGAGCTAAAAAAAAAAAGCCTAAAAGCGAAAATATCCACAGATGAAAAATCAAAAGTTTAAAAAAATATAAATATAAGAAATAACATTTAATACAATTGTAACTCTTAAACCTTTCTGACGCAAGGTGAAATTTGAAATATTTACTTTTTTACTATAACAAATGTAATTTGCAATAAATGTACCTTAACGGGTTGCAATTGTAAGTATAGTGTATTGCAAACAGTACAAGAAACCCGGGTTACCACATTTGGCCACTTATATCCCTGTTGACCTACAAAAAGTTGGCCCCTATTTTGAGATTTGGCCAAATTAAGTATAAAAGAAATTATTTTGTTAAATTAAAAAAAATAACCGAAATCTGTATTTAGAAAAAAAATATAGTGTTTATACTATATTTAAAAAAAAAAGGAAAAATATATAAATAAATTCGTTATTTAATAAGATTATGTCTAATTATTTAAATTGAACTGGAATGCTTAATCTTGGACTTTTTGAAATTATTTCAAAAAATTATTTATAAAATTACAAAAAAACATTTTTTTGATGCATTAAAAAGAAACCATTTTGAAAAATAAAATCATTACTGCACTTTGCATAAAGAAAATATAAGCTGAAATTTAAACGCTGAATTAAAAAATAAATTTATAATGCTACTTCTGAAAAAACTATTTATTATCTAGAAGGAATTGATTACAAAATATATCTACTAATAATAAAGTTTAAAAAAGAATATAAATATAAGAAATAACATTTAATACAATTGTAACTTTTAAACCTTTCTGACACAAGGTGAAATTTGAAATGTTTACTTTTTTTACTCTCTCAGAATGTAATTTGCAACAAACGCACCTTAAACAAACGCCGCGAATCTCCCATCTATTGGGCTATAATTTCAGTTAACAGCCGATCCATTTAAACCTGTGATTTATACACCGTGTAATTTGGCGACGATTTTGCTATCTTCTTTACAGACATCACTCCAGACTCTCATTTTTGATAAGCAAATACCAACCACCTAGCCATCACATTGCATACATTATTTCTCTGGGCTCAGCCAGCACTACTTCTTCGAGCCCGATAATCTCTACGATGGACCGATCGACCTTGGCATTTTTTTGTTCCATTCCATTCCCCCCTCCCTTTTGCTTAATGAGTGTGATTTGAAAGAAAGAGTAAAAAAGAAGAAGATTGGACAGCTATCGTCAGCCATAAGCGATCGATTTGGCGAAAAAGAACAAATAAATAAAAAAGTACAACTTGGCGACGTAATTACGTTCGGCAAGTCTTTTTGACATTAAAAAATAGATTAAGGTGGTTTTGAAGTAAAGTAAAATAAAAAAATATGTCTTTATTTTATCGTGATGTCTTTTTTTATTTATTTTTTATTTTTATTTCTCTCTCTATTTGTCTAAGGCAAGGGCAGATGAAATAGGAGAAATACGATTGCTAAGCCCAAAAATACGAAATGATTTATGCTGCAGCAATCAGTAATTACATACCTTATATCTCTGAATGCCCCGTCTAAAAGGAACCTTGCATTAAATATCGCCAACAAAAAAGAATCAAATATTCTGGAATACGCTAAAATGAATCTCATCTTTGGCTTAACACTTTGGTTTTTTCCTATCTACACCTTTTGTAACATCTAGATGATAGTAATGCATTAGACGATTTTATTACTATTATCTGAAGTCTCTCCAATTATTTATCTTTTTCTTAATCTGATTAATAAAATTAGTTAAAGCAAAAAGTTTGACTCAGTAATAAGTATAGACGTGATAGTAGTTGAAGTAGTGGTTGATGTAATTCGTTTGGATACGACTAGATGTGGAATTTTTCTGTATAACTAAGTGTTATGTAAATAATCTGTTTGAAATGCTGCGATTACAATATAAATTATTCTACATTCTGAATTTTTTCTGCATTTTATTGACATTGTATGATTTATTCAATAAATTGTTTAACAATTTTTATATAGTGTGGTAGAACGAAGACGCAAAAATTTAAATTTACTTATGATAAGAACAATTTTTTGAAAAATTTTTTAAGTCTAGTTTAGTTACTCTTAATCATGCATTTAGTATATCGCTGAAAACCATTCTCCTGGATTTTATTGTCATTTTTTTGTTGTTGTTGTAGGTGAGCAAATATTTGACAATTTTATGCAATTTAATATGATGAAGATACTAAAAATTAGAATTTACATATGATAATTACGAGAATGATAACTTACACTGACACATTTAGTTACACTTAATTATGCTGGCATATCGTTGAAAATCATTCTTCTGGATTTTATTGTCATTGAGTGTTTTATTTGATGTGGTGAGAAATTTTTGACACTTTTATGCAATTTGATATGATAAAGACGACAAAACTTAGAATTTCATTATGATGTTTAAAAGAATGATTTCTTTAAAAAATTTTTAGCGTAATTTAGTTACACTTAACTATGCAAGTATATCGCTGAAAATCATTTTTCTGTCATCATTTTATTGTCATTTTTTTGTTGTAGGTAGTAAATTGTTTTAAAGAATAATCTCTTACATTTACACATTTAGCTACTTTAATTATGCTGATATATGACTAAAAATCATTCTTCTGAATTTTATTGTCATTGAATGTTTTATTTGATATAGGTGAGTAAATTGTTTGATAATTTTATATAATTTGATATGATAAAGATCACAAAAATTTAGAATTTACTTAAGATAATTAAAATAGTTTATTGAGAAATTTTTAAGTGTTATTTAGCTACATTTGACTAGTCAGCCATATGCTCAAAGCTCTATAGTCGTATGAGACCGGAACTTAATGTTTCAAGTGGGTTTGAGCCTCCACAAACATTCATGACAACGCGGATTCGAATCCCAAAACCTATGCCATCGAGAGCCAGAAATATTGACGTTTTAAACTGACGTAATTTTAAAAAAATTAGCTGTTGCCCATTTGTGATACTAATGATAACCGAAACCCTCAAAAGCCTTCCAGAATCAAGTTATTCTTTTTTCTCCTTTTTTTTTTTTTAAAACTATTAGTGAAAAATGTCATATAAGAAGATGACAGTTTAGAAAGTAAACTTTATAAATTTAGTATTTCTTTTTTTTTTTAAACGTAACACAAATTATGACTCTGAAATATTTACTGTGAGCTAATATTTTCTCACAGAAATAAGGAAAATAAAAGTTGATATATAGACGTAACAGAAAAACATATTCTAAACAAAATAGAAAGCAACAGCACCAAAGAGAAAATCGAGAGCAAAATAAAAATAGACGTCGGACATGATGCCCGCATTGTGCGTTCTCTCGCCATGATACCCGCATTATCTGCAAGATTGTTTGAAGATTATGTACTTGGCGCCCTCAGTAAACAAGTCTTAAGAATTTATTAAGCAAAACTCATCGTGGTAGGCAATAAATTTTATCTAAATTAAGTGTCTTAACAATTTACTACTATGCGACATTAGACAATACATTTATTTTTAATGCACATAATGGTACGAATACGAAAATGATTGTCGCACGGTTACAGTTTTTATGCACGTATGAGCATTTGAAGAACCTAGTTAAAAGTTTCTATCATGTTCTTGAGAATATCAGTAATTCCTCAGAATGAGATCTGATGAAAATCTTACTTTATTTTTAATTATTCTATTAGAAATTCGCTTTATCAAAATACTATTAAAATTACTTTTTAGTCACCTTTAATAAATATACTGTTGCTGAATATTATATGATTTATTTATTAGTGATTTAAATGGAACGCCCTTTGTAAAAAATTAATTAAAAAAAATTAATACATTGAATTAATTAATTATTTAGTTAATTAATTTAGAATGAAAATATTTAAATTAGTAATAAAAATTTATTAATTAATGTAAATAATAAAAACATAAATATAAATAATAATAATAATAATAATAAAAATATAAAATAAATAATAAATTAGTAATTAAATGAATTAGTTTAGTTAATTAATTTAAAATGAAATTAAATTAATAATAAAAATTAATTAACTAATATAAGAAATAAAAAAACATAAATATCAATAAATAATAAAACCATAAAATGTTAAATAAATTATATAAAATAATATAATAAATATATATAAATATATAAAATAATAATAATAATAAAAATAAATAAATAATAATAAATAAATAATAAATTAATTAAATAAATATAAAATACAAAAATAATATAAAAAATAATATAATAATATTAAAAAAATTAAATAAATGATTAATACACAATAAATTATCCGTTATTATTGTTAAATAATTATTGCTAATTAATTTAAAGTTAATACATGAAATGTTCTACCAAATACAAAAGAATGTATTTCTAATAAAGGTTTATTTTATAATACCTACACAGTTGTACGGAATAAAGAGGGATGGAAACATGACACGTTTTAAATCTAGAGTAAATTATTTAGAAACTTAATTCAAACTACGTTCACTATTTATCCATGAAGTTTAAAAATTAACTTGGAACTATTATTTTCCTATCTGGTTTAATAATAATATCATCAAGTTTACCATTCTATCATTTAATAACTTAATATAGTATATATGTACATAACTGACAGCTAAGATTACATTTTAATGCTTACGAAGAGCATTCTTAAATGCCACTTTTATCCACAGGTGTTTCCATTATTTTGATAACCACCTGTACCTATTGTATGGCTTAAAAGTTCTGATGCTAAATAACCTGAAATTTCATAATGATGAGAAAAGCCAATAAAAAATACCCTTTCATTTTTTTCTCTCCTGTGTTTGTTATATATAAAGTTTTGATTTGATGGGTCTTGGATAACTCGTAAATTTAAAAAAAAAAATGAGTGAAATTTTTTTCTTTAGTGTAGAAAATTTCTTTGTCCAGGATCTAGCGGAATTACTGTATGATTGAGTACGGGAAAATGAACATGAATATGCATATTGAAAAATATGTACTGATTATGTACAAAAATATGTATCATATATGTACAAAAATATGCATCAAATATGTACAAAATACAGAACTATGCAAAAATATTAAAAAATTTCATCAAATATTTACAAAATATTACAAAACTATGTAAAAATATTAAAAAATGAATAAATATATGTAGCAATTACGTACAAAAAATATAACAAAAACGTATATAGTAAAAGTATAAAAAATGAATCAAATTGTACAAAAATATTAAAAAATGTAAAAAAAAATGTGTATATTAAAAGAACAAAATGTATTAAATCTATACAAAAATATTCAAAAAAGTATAAAAATATGCACCAAATATGTACAAAAAAATTACAAAAATGTATAACATAAGCACCAAATATGTACAAAAGTACCACAAAAGTGTGTATACTAAAAGTATAAAACAAATGTATTAAAAAATCCGTAAAATCTAGAAAATCGGTCAAATCTGTACAAAAATATCAAAAATGTATATACAGATATGTATCAAATATGTGCAAAAAAATATAACAAAAATTTGTTTATTAAAAGTATAAAAAATATATTAAATCTGTACAAAAATATAAAAAATATATATATTTATCTATAAAAATGAATCAAATCTGTACAAAAAAAATAAAAAATGTATAAAAAATATGTACAAAAAAATATTACAAAAATGTGTATAATAAAAGTGTAAAAAAAATATATTATCAAGTATGTACAAAAATGTAAAAATAATTATAAAAATATGCACAAAAACAAAAATGTTTAAAAATATTAAGAAATGTATCAAATACGCACAAAAGTACTACAAAATTATATACCAAAAATTCTACAAAAATATATACCAAAAATACTACAAAAATGCTACAAAAATGTCTAAGGTTAAAAATGAATCAAACATGCACAAAAATGTTACAAAAATATGTATCAAATTTTATTAAAATCTTTCAACACTCTCTTATGTAATGCCGAATGATGTATTTTTCAAATGTCAAAGATTGGTGGCATCAAGTCAAGCGCTCGACTTATGGAACAAAAACATTATTAATGATTCCTTTGAAACCCATGAAATCGTAGTTAAATAAAATCTCATTAGTAATATTATTACGAATATATTTGGATAATAAATCCATTCAAGTAAAGCTGTCACAGCTACTGCGGCAGAGATCAAAATTAACTGGCAAATATTTATTATTTTTCGATTCATTTCATATGACGACAGACAGAAGAATATTTTGAATTAATTGTTTCAGATGACAGAAGTCATTTAAATTAATTTGAACTCGACGAACAAGTTTGGGTGCTCTAACTGATGACTGTTTCATTAAGATCTAAATAAGCCGACATGAACAAAAAAATGCGCCTGCAATTCCAACTTTTCTTATTATTTCTTAATTAAAGATGGATGAATCTAATAATGTCTTTTAATGAGTCTAATAATGACATCATTATATATATAGGAACTAATTCAAATGAAAATAATAATGCTGACTTATTGCTGTTATATCTATTAATTTTATGCTTAGAGATATGCTTACTACAGAAGAATATCCTGTTATAGAAATAAAAATGCTGTTTCACACTGTGTCGGGTATTTTGAATCGAAGCTATTTGCCATTGTAGCATATTTGTAGCAATTTCAGCATTATGAAAGAGCAACACAGGGTTTATAACATTGTAGCCATATTGTGCCACATCTACATGGAATTAACATTTTGGAAGTCCTATGAGAGTCACACCCTCCTCTCCATCTTTCGAAGAGTTTTGTCCAAGTTCAGTTTACGGGATTATCATGATTATTCGCAACACAGATGCGGTTCATTTTGTTCAAGTTCCTTTAATTCGGATATTCAAAGCACATAAAAAATAAAATATATATTTATGAACAACAGATATTAAGTATTGAAAGGCTCAGTAAACTGTAAGTATAAAAAAAAATGGCTGAAAATTTAGAAGAAAATTCATTTCTCGGATCTAGCGGAATTACTGTATATATACGCAATCAACACGGAAAATCAATTCGAATGTGCATGTAGAAAAATGTGTATCGATTGTATACAAAATTATGCATAAAACATCTATATAAAAGTATTACAAAAATTAAAAAATACTTAGAAATGTGTAAAAAATATTTAAAAATATATACAAAAATATTTAAAAAATATATACAAAAATATTTTAAAAAAGCTTAAAAAATATTTACAAAATAATCACATAATTTCATGAAAATAGTGTCAAATATTTTAATTTTTCATCATGTATGTCCAGTTGGGGTATATTTTAAAGTTAAAACCCGTTAATAGTACTGAAAAGTTAGGAAAGGGAATAAAACGCTAATAAAAGTTTAAATGTATAAGGTGATCGTGAATTATTAGACACACTGCAAAGTTATGTTAAAAAGACCACTAGAACAGATAGAAATAAAGTGTCTGTACTAATTTACGTTGTGATTACAAAAAATAATAAATTTCCGTGTCAGATTCTTTGGTTGCTTGAAGTGAGTTGAAGTGATATTCATTAATTAAATAATATAAAAATATTTAAAAAGTGTGTAAAAAATATTTAAGAATATTTAAATCATATGTAAAAAATATTTAAGAAATACATACCAAATTTAGTATCAAATATTATTTTTTTCGCAAATTAGAAAAAAAGTAGAAAATAGTTTTAAAAAAAAAGAAAATAGTTTAGAAAATAGTATCAAATATTAGTTTCGAAAATCATAACAGATGTGATACGTAACTTAAATTCAGGCAAATTAGAACAATTGCAGGGTATAATGGGAAAATTTACTATTTGTAAAGACATTTTATTTATATCTCTTCTTTTACATAGTTTTGTAAAAGATTGTTTCATTTAGATTATTATTATTATAATTTTAAATAGTTTTATTCAGATTCATGTTTGTTCACGGCAGCATCTTTGCTTTCATCAGTTTCCCAATAAGTTTAAATAATTGAAGCCAATACATATATTTATATAAGACGCATAGCAAATACTTGAGATCGATAGTTAAGGACATATAGTGTTTACTTAAATATCCGAATCTAAAATTCATATTAAAAACAAAATTCAAATTATATTTACATAATAATTATTAATACTGACATTTAAATATTTGAAAACGATTTATAGATATACACTTTAATTAGATTTAATTGGTATCTTTTATCTAGTTTAGTTAATAATTGTGGAAATTGATATAAAAACGAAACAATATAAATGAAATTCTAAACCACTTTCTCCAAAGATTGACCACCTCATGCGACAAAAAGATTTGATTAATTTTATTTGATATACACTCATGTCCATAAATTAAGGATAATTCAGAATCACACAGAAATTGAACTCTAAAATAAAAATTTCACCTGTAGAATTATCACACACATCTTGAAGAAGAATATGCAAATTACAGGAAACCACCAGATGGCGCGGATAGTACGTCACAATGACGAGTGTAAGAGAGGGTATATAAGGAATGGTGGCAAGAAGTAAAATTGTTCACAAGCGCATTAAAAGCCTTTCGGTGCAATAACCGCATAGTTATGGCACAAAGGAAGCATTTGGATGATTTTTTACGTGGTAGAATTATTGGACGACTGGAATGTGGACGTACCCTGCTGGAAGTATCCGAGGAACTTGGAATCGCCCAGAGTGTCATCTCCAGGCTTTGGCAACAATTCCAAGATGATGGTAATGTGAGTAGACGTTACAGCACAGGTCGCCTCCCGAGTTACAACGCCGAATGAGGACCAGTATTTAGCAGTTACTGCCAAAAGAAACAGACGGAGCACAGCATCAGACCTGTCTCGTCAGCTCTCTTCAGCTACCGGTACGACAGTTTCAAGGCAGACCGTGTACAGACGCTTAGGGGACATTGGTCTATATGCTCGTAGGCTTGTCAGATGTGTTCCACTTACCGCAACTCGCTGTCGCCTGCGATTAACCTGGGTAGAGCATGCATTGTGGACACCGCAACAGTGGTCTTGTGTGATGTTTTCCGACGAATCCAGGTTTAGTTTGAAGTCCAGGTTTAGTTTGGGTGCTGAATTTCTGTTTATGGATGACAACGCCCGTCCACACCGTGCAAACATTGTAGACGAATGCCTTCAATTGGAGGATATCACCCGTATGGAATGAATCCAACCAATCCACCTTGAATCCAATAGAGCATGTGTGATATGCTTGGTCGACGAATTGCAGCCCGTCAACCCCCTCCCACCTGTCAACCGGAACTTCGGAGGGCATTGCTTGATGAGTGGTGTAATATTCCCCAAGATCAGATTGATAATTTGATACTCAGCATGCCTAGGCGTTGTAAGGCCTGTATTGCCTCGTCCGGGAGACATACTCCCTATTAACCATCATACTAACCATGTTATACTGTTTTTTGTAAATAGGTTCTTTTTTTTAAATTTGCTCCAGGGAGTAAAAATCGCAATTTTTATTAGTTATGTCAAACATATAGCATCTTTTAAGCTCTTTACCTTTTTGTTTAATAAATAGACTTTACAAATAAGTCAAATTTGTTTTGCTTCTGTTTCTTTCTTTGCCTGAACTTCATTATCCTTAATTTATGGACATGAGTGTATATTGGAAGAAGCGAAGTAAAACCATAGACCAATTTTTTATATTAAATAAATATTTTTTTTTTTTCAGGACTAAAATTTCAGATAGCAAATTTGCAGTTTTACTTTATCAAGGTTGTATACTAAGAGATAAATTAAAATAGAAAAATTACATGGAGCATTTACAGATTATATTGAAAAGAATTATTTTATTTTGATTTAAATTTGATTTATTTTTTTTTGACATTTTTTTAAATTTTATTTTGAGAACATTTTTATTTTGATTATACTCCATATTTAAATTTTTAATAAGCGTTAAGTGGGACAGTATCAAAACTCTCATCGAAACCCAAAAATTTATCCTGAATTGGAAATTTTTGTATGAAATTTTGTTATTGATATTCAAAATAGTTAAAAACTTATTGGTAGTTTAATTTTCAAGCACTGTGGACTATATTAAATTAACTCATATAACCCTGTACGGCTTCAGAAAATAAAATTCATTGCAATATCAACCTTTATTTAGATTCTCGTCAACTCTTTAATTTAGATTATGAACTCTTTTTTTTTTATCAAATGTGTTATTTAAATTCACTTTTTCAAGGCAGCATCTTAACGCATTAAAATAATGTATATATATATATAATTCTCAGAGTTTGCGTGTGTATCCTTCTATGCGCTGCCTTCTAGGTTGAGAACGGTCAATGCTAACTCTAGCATTGACCATTCTCAACCTATTAGATTCATTCCCATTTTCTAATATCTCCACATTTTTTATAGATATCAGAGCTATATGCTACTTTTCACTTAGAGTCAATTCTGATCTGATTGAATATTTTTCTTTTCTTAAGAGGCATTGCAAATTTAATACAAACCAATGTGAGCTTTTTCTCCCAACCTCAAGCTGGGACAGGATAGGCTTTTTTGGCATTGTTGCAAAAATTCTATCTATTATTCTAAATTTTTTTTCATTGTTCTTTTGTAGACATTGTTTCAAAAAATGAGGAGTTTAGATGGCGTTTGTGATTTTTCAGCATCTTGTATTGTTGGTCAAACGTATCTCCCAAGAGGTATCTTGGGAGTTTTCAGGTTTTTTCTCATATGATAGTCAAATGCGAGGTAGTTCCCCTAAAATACCTCCCGGAAGGCACTGTCCTCTTTCCTCAGCTGCAAGATGTTGCCGTAGTCCAAGTGGGATAAGAAACTACTACAATAAATTTCCAACGTAGGAGATGTGGGAATAGCTAACTGAGATAAGAAGAAAAGGCCAAAGAAGCGTAAAAATAACGTCAAACTATAGAAAATTCGTTAACTGCGAAAAGGCGCCAAATTAGGGTAAAACATAATTTATCTGAAATTGGGAAATCTTTTTAAACAAATATTGATCTTGTTTCAAAATTATTTTCAATTGATCTAGGTATTGCATTATAGGTATTCCTGCTAAGTTTGGTTTGGTTTGATTTGATTTTAAAAGGAAATTTGGAGAAGTAGGTCACTCACACAAACTTTTAGAATTATGTATATTTATACCATTATTTCAGCCTTACTTTACTATTCTATCCCTTTTAACAATTTAAAGAATTGATTTGATTTTCTATAAATTAATTTGTAAAATGCGAGAAGTTTAAGAAAGAAGTTATAGTTACTTTTGTACTAGAAAACGAAAATTCAAGACTGTTTCTAGTAATCAGTTAAAAGACATTGCCAAACGTGAAAAAGCCCGATTCATAGCTCAGTGGTAACATAGCTACCAGAGAGCAGAAAATGCAGAATTTAATTCATTTCTGATGGCATTCATTTCAGTCATTATTATCAGGAAAGTAGTGACTCGATGGCCGCTGTGACAGGTTGTAAAAAACGGACATTTGGGACTTTCTCGTGTTTACTCCAATATTTCGTCCAAATTATAAGCAATTATCCTTTGATAACATCATTCTACCGTAACCTTCAGAGGATGTTCTGGCATACTTTAATGGAGGTGAAGCTAGGGCACGAAAAAAATTCCAAAATAGTTTTTTTATCGATATTTTTCCCACTTTCATTGCATCCGTTGGAATTTCGCATTCAAATTAGCATTCGAATCTCAAATGCGATGGTAAACAGAAATGAAATAATTCTTGAAAAATTAATGCATTTAAGATAAAATGATTTGCACTTCTCAAAAATGAATACTTTCATATTTTTATACCGATTATTTCTTATTTGGTAGGACTAATTCAAGATGGTTTCAAGTTATCAGTTAAAAGACTTTGCCAAACTTGAAAAAGCACAACTGATGACTCACTGGTAACATATGCAAACCAGCGAAATTCTGAAATTGAAAAATCTAATTCATTGATGAGCTCCAATTCAGCCATTATTTTCAAGAAAGTAGAGACTCGATGGAGGTTGTGAGAGTTTATAAAAAATGTCTGCTATATATCTATTTAGTTTTTTTTCATACGTATTAAAGGCTTCAAGGTTTCTATGGTGAAATAGAGGCAATTTTTTTTCTTCCTCTGCACCTCACCGCATTGTGTTCCATGCTGCTATAATCTACTATAACTCTAATTTAACGTTCTGATCACTATCAGAATCTATAATAAAATTTTACCCGAACCTTGAAGACAAAATGACTTCGATTCTAAGTCAATTCACTTTATTGTAATTTTACAAACAGGAGGTGCCATGACAGCATTACAACGTTAGGTGCTATGGTATTACCATAATGTTAGGTGGTACGACAACACCATAATATTGTTAAGCGCCATGACATTATTATAATCTTAGATGCCATGAAAATACCATAATGTTATATGCCATGATATATTGCTATAATACTATATTAGGTGCCCCGACAGCATTGATATTGTACCATGATATTATCATATTAGATAGGAACCTACGGTTTAAAGTAGATTCCGAATCACTAAAAGCCTTATTTATTATTAGCCTTACGATTTTAAACTCGATCTATTCCTTTAAAGAATTTAATTTTAGCTACTTTTCTAGTTGTAATTCTTTTCTTTTCTAATTGTAGTTAATAGAAAATGAAAATCCAAAACGGTTTCAAGAAATCAGGTAAAAGACTTTTTGCCAAACGTGAAAAAGCCCGACTCATGGCTCAGTGGCTAAATATGCACCCAGGGAGTAGGAAATGCAGAATCTAATTCACTGATGGCAACCTTTTCAGCCATTATTAACAGAAAAATAGACACTCGATGGCAGTTGTGACAGTTTGTGAAAAACGGACATTTGGGACTTTCCGTGTTTACTTCAATATTTCATCCAAATTATGAGCAATTATCTCTGATAGCATCATTCTATAGTAACCTTCTAGAGGATGTTCTGGCATACTTTAATGAAGGTGAGGCTAGGGCAGGAAAAAAAAATTTCCAAAAACAATTTTTTTTTTATTTTTATTTTTCTCACTTTCGATGCATTCGTTTACAAACATTGTCTTGCATTCGAATCTCAAACGTGATGGTAAACACGAATGAAAGAATTCTTGAAAAATTCATGTCTTGAAGATAAAATGATTTATAATTCTCACCAATGAATGATTTCTTATGTTACACCGATTATTTCTTATTTGGTAGGACTAATTCAAGATGGTTTCAATTTATCAGTTAAAAGTCTTTGCCAAACGTGTAAAAGCCCGATTCATAGCTCAGTGCTAACATATGCAATCAGGATATAGAAAATGCAGATTCTAATTCACTGATGACATCCATTACAGCCATTATTTTCAGAAAAGTAGAGATTCTATGGCAGTTGTGACAGTTTGTAGAAAACGTTTCCACTCAATACGTACGTAATTTTCCTTTTACGTATTGAAGCTTTCCAGGTTTCTATGGTGAATTAGAGGCAATTTTTTACTTCCACTCCCATGCACCTTGTTTTGTTCCATGCTGCTATTCATCCATTCTAACTCTAATTTAATATTTTGATCATTATCAGATAACTAGAATAACATTTTACGTGAATTATTGGAGACAAAATAACTTCTATTCTAATTCTCTGCAACTATTGTAATTTTATAGACAAGAGGTATCATGGCAGCACCACAATGTTAGGTGCTGTAACATTATCAGTCAGGTGGCATGAAAAGATCATAATGTTAAGCGCCATGATATTATTATAGTATTAGATGCCCTGATAAAACCATAATATTGTGTCATAGTATTACTATAATATTAAATGTCATGACAACACCATAATCGTATGTACCATCATATTAATATAACACTAGATGTTATGACAGCACCATAATGTTATTTGCCATGAAAACACCATAATGTTAAGAGCCATGACATTACTATAATATTATGATGACAGCACCATAATGTTAAGGCCCATGACATTACTATAATACTATGGGTTATGACAGCACCATAATGTTATTTGCCATGACAACACCATAATGTTAAGAGCCATGACATTGCTATAATATTATGGGTTATGACAGCACCATAATGTTAAGAGCCTGACATTACTATAATATTATGGGTTACAAGCACCATAATGTTAAGTGCCATGACATTACTATAATATTATGGGTTATGACAGCACAATAATGTTAAGATCCCTGACATTACTATAATATTATGGGTTATGACAGCACCATAATGTTAAGAGCCTGACATTACTATAATATTATGGGTTATGAGAGCACCATAATGTTAAGAGCCATGACATTACTTTAATATTATGGGTTATGACAGCACCATAATGTTAAGAGCCCTGACATTACTATAATATTATGGGTTATGGCAGCACCATAATGTTAAGAGCCATGACATTACTATAATATTATGGGTTATGACAGCACCATAATGTTAAGAGCCACGACATTACTATAATATTATGGGTTATGACAGCACCATAATGTTAAGAGCCCTGACATTACTATAATATTATGGGTTATGAGCACCATAATGTTAAGATCCATGACATTACTATAATATTATGGGTTATGAGAGCACCATAATGTTAAGAGCCATGACATTACTTTAATATTATGGGTTATGACAGCACCATAATGTTAAGAGCCCTGACATTACTATAATATTATGGGTTATGAGAGCACCATAATGTTAAGAGCCATGACATTACTATAATGCTATGGGCTATGACAGCACTATAATGTTATGCGCCATGACGTTACAATAATATTAGGTGCCCTGAAAACTCCATAATATTGTATCACGACATTACTATAACACTTTAATGTCATCTTAACAGCATAATTTTAAGTGCCATGACGTTACTATAATATTAGGTGTCGATAATATCGAGTCGTGACATTACTATAATATTAAATATTATGACAACATCATAATGTTATCAGCCGGGAAATTACTAATTATCAGTTAAAAAAATATCCATATTAAAATAATTCACCTACTTTTTCTATGTTCTTGTGCCATCCTTAAGTATTTCTTCACCTTTATTCTGAAGAAAACTCGATCCTGAACAAAGTTTTCGACTTTGTCAGGAAGAAACAAAACAAAAAAATTTTCTCTCATAATTATCAGCTAAAAAATCCCCCCATTAAAAATAAAATAACTTTCGGTTCTTTTATGATTTCGTAAACTGTTTTTTTTATTCCGGGTTTCAGAACTGTATGCAGTCATCTTGCTGACACTTCTATAACATCTTCAGAGAATGTCTGCTGCCTGATGGCCATTGGCTAGTGCTCTGGCCTTTGCCACCAAAGGCTTCAGGTCGAATCCTGGCGGTGGCATGGATGTTTGTTAGTGGTTTGGAATCCACGTTAAACTGTGGTATGTCCTGGTCTAATTAGCCCAAAGTGTGCACAAAATGACAAAGCGACAAACCAAACCAAATCAATCACAGAATGTTTTGAAGGTCTTAGTGATATTGGTTAATGGAATTCGTTGAATCTGTTTTAATTTAATATTTAGCATGCTTGAACTGTTCCATAAAGTCCCTTACAAAGTCGTTTATATTTGTCTCGTGCATGTCGTCTATAGGAAATTTTAACATTCAGTTCTTTAAATCCATTTTTTAAACTTTAACCATCCCAGGTCTTTGAGTTTGGTCATTTTCCTTGACTTTATAAAAGGTTTTTCAAAAGAAATTTCAAGGATGACAACCTGGTTGCTGAACGTAATTTCTTTATTAACAGTTCCAAATTTGAAATCTAATTTCCCTTCAATATTTTCCACAATGGTTAAATCGATGCAGCTGATTTCTGTAGCGCTGCTAGCAGGGTCGTTTAAGGTATCTGATTCGTTTCTAAATAACCACACTAAAATTCCAGAAGCCTCTGGCGTCAGTCAGAAAATTTTATGTTTCCCACATTTCCGATTTCTCAATTAAAATCAACAACAATAATTATCTCGTCATAGTACTATTTATTGACAATTATCTCTCGACTGTCATCAAAAACAGTTTAACTCTTCACTAGAGGACAATATAAAGAAATAAAAAGAATATAATTGTAGTCCAGGACTAATCTAACCGCAAGGACATCTTAATCAATGTACAGGTGAGATCTTGATCCTCTTATCATTTATTAAGATTTCAGTTCTAGGCATGTCATTTAATTGAAAAAGTTGATAGGATCTACCAAAGCTTGCAATCTCCCTTTGAAAAAGTAGAACTCGTTAAAAGCAATACAATATTTAAATCTCTCTCAGGAATTTGAGCATTGTTGAGATTTAACCAAACTTGTAAGATTGAAATTGATATAAGCTATTTTCATGAGTACTTATTGAAGTCTTTTTATTCACAACTGGCTTTGCAGATAATAAATTCTACTCTGTCTGTCCCATAATGATAGGTGCAATTGATAAATTTCATTTTACTCATAATAATACAAATATTCCCCGATTTATAAGGAAGATGGGTTCCTTTAGAAAACCGTGTAAATCGAAATCGTAGATTTTTTATACGTAATAGTAAATCGATAACAAACTAAAATGTGAATAATTCAGTCATTTATTTCAAAGTAAAATAGAAACAATCATTTTTTCCCTAAATCTTCAAAGCCTTATTTGTAATTGCATTGGTATCAATTGGAATCCTATTTTGAGTGGTGTCTTCCAGCCATATCATTAAAGCTTTTTCCATATTTTCCATTGCAACATCTCTTACGTATGAAGCTGGGCTCGTACTCGTGGAAGAATCCAGCTGTTACCCTTTTTCTAATTTAGTCTTCACTTTTTCTTATTGTCCATATTGTGCCTTCATTTATGGAATAAAATTTAGCAACATCCGTTACTCTTTATGTAGACTAAAATTTCAATGGAGGTCGCCACCAATTCATGCATGGTACGCCGCTAAATATCCTGATATGTCCTTGCAGTGCTCCTGTCCTAGACCTGCTCAAACGGCTTTAGCTAGACTAAGGACTGGCCACACTAAGAGTTTGACCTTCAATGGAGACGAGAAGACATATACCCTTTGCCATTGTTCGGTCATCGCGTCTCCCTCTCTCATCATCTTGTATTGGTGCCTCTGTGAGGGCAACTGTTGAAGGGAGGACAGTTTACGATCTATTGATGCAGCATGATCTAATGGACTTGGCTTAGGATTCTAAATCATGGGGATAAGCAACAACAACAACAACAAAATTTCAATTTTGCTTTCTGAAGATATCATTTTTTTCAATTGTTTATTTCGGCATAGCAAAGCCCCTAAAATTTTAAGGAAATTATAAATGTGCTACAAAAACTATAGTTGTTTTTTCACTAACCAGTAAATAGGACGTTTTAAAAATTCAGAATAGAAAAACTGATGTAGACCTTTCTGCTGCTAAAAATGTACTGCACTAAATTACATGAACAGAAACTTAAATTGTACATACAAAAATGGAGAACCTATATTTTTAGATTGGAATAAATGGAATTTAGAATATAATGGAATTAAGAAATGACAAATATAAGAGCCTATGTTAACAAGAGAATGTAATTTTAAAAAGTGACTGCAGATTTTTTTTTTTTTAATTCCATATTTTAAAAACATGTAAAGGGAAATCGTGTAAAAAAAAGTACCGTGTAAATCGAGGGATAGGTGTAGTAGAAAAAGAAAATAAACATAGAAAACAACATGCATTATCAAAAACCTAGATTAAATTTAACAATAAATTATAAATATTATTCCTAATTTTGAGTTTTTAGGTAGTTACTAGTTATTTTCAATAATTTCATTATTGTATTTTTAAACTTGTAGATAGGATCTTTAAATCTACAAATCTTTGTTTTTCCTATATTCATGAGCTTAAAATGGGTTTTTTTTATCCTCTTCGGTACAGACACCTTAATTTGATCCTTTAAATCAGTTTTAATCTCGATCTCCATCTTAATTTTATTCAATCTTTCATTAGAATCAGTTTCGACCAGTAACTCGCCTTTACGTTTGTTCTTAACGGTCTTTTTTCCAACATTGAGTCTATTAGGGTCGATTTGATTTTTGTCTGATTTGAAGAGTCTTTCATGGGATATATTGCAATGCTTATACAATGCTTACTTTACTTGGAGATTTCGACTTGCGTATTTCGACCGAATCAGCATAAATTTAAAAAAGTAATATAAAAAATATTTTGCAATACTTATTACATTAAATACAATATTTTTTTTTTTAAGTCAATTCCTACTTTTTTTCCCCCTTTATTGCAGAAAAGTCCTTTACAAATAAAGTTAAAATTTTCCTCTTACATACATCTGGTGCCATCTATTATTAGATACATGCAACTTACATCTAAAAAAACTAAAAGTAATGAATTAATTTTAATTAATGAATTAATATTTGAAAAAACTGTATTAACATTCAGTGTCATCCACTACAAGTTCAAAAGAATGTATTTGAACTTGAGTGGATGAATAAGAAGTATTTTATGAACGATTGAAAATTTGAACAAGATATATATAGGGAGAGTGTGAAATAATAGAAGGAATTGAATGAACAAAAAGATTTTTTCATCTCGGTAGTTTGACCTTTGAATGTAGCCACATCTGAATACTGTTCGACACTAATTTTGACAACGTCTTGAAGTTGTTTTTCATAAATGTACTAATCATGTTAGTCATCTTAGGCTCTGGACTAAGTTAAAAATGTATTATTTCATTTTAAATATTCAGAATTCGCTTCTTAAAGACTTTTTGCATGATCTCGGTCATTTTTTTGCAAGGACTTCTACTAATACAGGGAAGTTGTCATTCAGTTACCTTTCACCAGTTGAAGAATTCTGTCTTCATTTAAAATTCTTCAGTCTCTTTCACTGGGATTTGACCGGGAGACACCAACTCGAAACCACCCAATCAATAACAAAGAAAGTATTGTTTCACTATTATTTAAAGATCGAAAAATTCAAGTCACAGCTTTCATTAGGATAGTATTGGCCTTTGTTCCAGTCAATAAATCACAAAATATAATGTATCTAAAAGGTAAATTCGTTCATTGTGCAAAAATCCGGTTAAATTCCTCCTGGAACTGGTTCTATTCATTTTGCCCATTCCGTTCATTGATTTCTGTTTATTCCGGGTTTCGTTCATTACTCGAAACATTGAATTCCACCAACCGACGGCATATTTACACAGTTCATAGTAACCTGTAGTCGGCTGTTAACCGAAAGGTTGGTGGTTCGAGCCCATCTGGGGGCGGTATATTTTTGGGAGCTGATGTCCGAGTGACTAGCGCTCTGGCGCTCGGTACCACAGGTATTGGGTTCGAATCCCGGCGGTGCCCATGGATGTTTGTAGTGGTTCGGAATGCACTTTAAGCCATAGGTGCCGGTCTGCTATGACCGTAGAGCGTCACAGAGCCAGTTCAGACTTCTTTTCACCCACATCATTCCCAAACTGTATAGGGGCAACTCAGCTCTAGGCACAGGGATGTGGTGTGGCGCAGTAGTAGTAGTAGTAATAATAGTAGTAGTAGTAGTCCATAGCAAGTCGTATGACGATTCCTAATAATGTAATATTCGCAAATACAATTTCGAGATTTCTGTGCATTCAAATCAACATAATTTCCGATACCATGTTCCATTGCATGATGTTATTCCTCTTTATGCATTTTGACTCACACCTATCCATAGAGTAGTAATGTAATAGAGCATGTAATTGAATTGCCAGTTTGGAGCAAACATAGTCCTCACGTTGTCATACATCTCACGTGACCTTTGCTTTGTAGTTTAACACATACGATGATAGCTTGGCAATTTTTTTTGAAACAATTTTTACTATTGTTTATTACTGCTCTTGGAGTTAAGGAAGAAAAAGGTCTACTATAATGCAAACGATTTTCACAAGAAATGGTTAATTTTTTTAGCTGTAAATCAATATAAATTTAATTTTTCTAAATATTAGATATTTATACTCTATTAATAAAATTTCTGTGTCATATTACCCTCCAAAATATTAATTTACACGAACTTTTTTTGTATTGTTTTATTACATTTCCTACAAAATGATCACAGTTATATCTAGTAAACACATTGTTAAATAATGGTATGATTTGAGAAAAGAATTTCTCCGAATATTTCAGAATTTCTTCGAAACATGTTTACGTTTTTTACATAAATAAGGGCAAGGAAAAAAGGAGCCAAAGGGTGATACAGCGCCAACTTTGAACGAAAAAGACGAGAGATGTTTGCCCGACTTTCTGTTCCATTAAAACATTACATTAGAAAGAAACTAATAATTGAAATATTTAAAAATTATGCATAATATATTTTTAAGAAATATTTAGAGATGGGTATGAAAATTTGAAATCACTGAAATAATTTGCGAGAAAAACAGGAAAAAAATTATTTCACTTAAGAGAAAATATGAGAAATTTAAATACTCATTTAAAAAATCTGCGTTAGTAATTCAATTAAATTACAAATATATACAACATTTAAATTGTATACAATACTCATTAAAAAATGTTTTAGTATTTCCGTTAAATTACAAGTATACACAATACTAAAAACTACATATAATACTCATTTCAAAAATCTGCTTTAGTATTTTAATTAAATCACAAATGTATACAATATTAAGAATTGTATACACCATTCATTTCAAAATATCTGCTCTAGTACTTCAGTTAAATTACCAGTATATACAGTACTAAAAATTATATATAATACTTTTTTCAAAAATCTGCTTTTTAGTATTTCAATTAAATTGCAAATTTATACAACATTAAAAATTGCATACATTATTCATTTTAAAATATCTGCTTTAGTATTTCAGTTAAAATAAAAGTAGATACTATACAAGTATATACTGAAAATTATATATAATACTCGTTTAAAAATCTGCTTTGGTATATCAATTAAATTACAAATGTACACAATATTCATTTCAAAATATCTGTTTTAGTATTTCTGTTAAATTACAAGTATACACAATACTAAAAATTGTATATAGTACTCGTTTCAAAAATCTGCTTTAGTATATCAATTAAATTACAAATGTATATAACATTAAAAATTGTATACAATTTTCAAAATATTTGCTTTAGTATTTCAGTTAAAATAAAAGTAGATACTATACAAGTATATACTGAAAATTATATATAATACTCGTTTCAAAAATCTGCTTTGGTATATCAATTAAATTACAAATGTATATAACATTAAAAATTGTATACAATTTTCAAAATATTTGCTTTAGTATTTCAGTTAAAATAAAAGTAGATAGTAATAGATAAAGATGTATATATATACATAATATTATAATACTGATATAATATTAAATGTATTTTAATAACTTATATTAAATACTCGTTTCAAAAAAATCTGTTTTAGTGTTTCATGTGAAATAAAAATGTTTACAGCATTAAAAATTGTATACAGCATTCATTTCAAAATATCAGCTTTAGTATTTCTATTAAATTGCAAGTGTATACAATACTAAAAACCTTTAGTGGAATATAGATAAAAATGCTATCAAGGTTATAATAAACATAAAACAATTAATTCTAAAAAGAATGCAATAAAAAAAAAAAAGATTTTTGAACTAATAATTTTCGAAAGTTTAAGTCATCATTCTTATTTTCGACTTCATTAAACAAATTTGAGTCTCGAATTAAATCACACTGATTTATATCTTAGAAAAAGAAGAAATGTGCACAACATTAAAACAAATTTATACAACATTAAAAACTGTATACAATATTCATTTCAAAAAGTTTGCTTTAGTATTTCAATCAAATTGCAAGCGTATACAATACTGAAAACCTTTTTGTGGAATATGGATAAAATGCTATCAAGCTTATAATAAACACACAAAAAGTAATGCTAAAAAAGGGTGTAATAGAAACACAAAAAATGTTTTTGTGAAACTAATAATTTTCAAAAGTTTAAATCATCATTCTTAATTTCGACTTCATTAAACAAATTTTAATCTTGAATTAATTCACACTGATTGATATCAGAAAGAAAAAAAAAAAAAAAGGAATGTACACAACATTAAAAACAAATGTATACAACATTAAAAATTTTACACAATATTCATTTCAAAATATCTGCTTTAGTATTTCAGTTAAATTAAAAGTATGTACAATACTAAAAATTATACATCATACTCGTTTCAAAACATTTGCTCTAGTATATCAATTAAAACTACAAGTGTATATAATACTAAAAACCTTTATAGGAATATAGATAAAATACTATCAAGGTTATAATAAACATAAAACAATTAATTCTAAAAAAGAACGCAATAAAAAAGTATTTTTGAAAGTAATAATTTTCCAAAGTTTAAGTCATCATTCTTATTTTCGACTTCATTAAACAAATTTGAGTCTCGAATTAATTCACACTGATTGATACACGAAACAAAAAAAAAAAAATAAAACATTGTAGTACTTCTAGACAAAAATATTTTCTTCTTTTGCTTACCCACAGTTTAATAAAAGAGTTCCCAAATGACATTTGTTCCGACGATTACGAACGCTTTGCAATCGGAATAAATCATATCAAATGATAACATGGGCAGACTAATTGTAGTCCTACTCTCTGTGGTACCATTCCAACTTTCAGTATAAAGATTCATCATTTTGCAAGAAAACTTGACAATGGTTATTTCGTCCTCTTCCAAGACCAAGCAGACGATGTGTGAGGTGGACCCCCTGCTAAGAATTGTCTCATTACTGCCAAATGGCGTTCTATTTGGCAAGAAATTACCAACCGATTAATCGACCTCCGTACTACCTTACAATGTTGCCCCTTTGATGTGATTACCCAAGCAGGGTAATTTCATCAAAAGTTTTATTTAAAAAAAAGGGTTAATGTAAAAAATGAATCTGTTACTTGGCGTGGGTGGTTAAGTGGAAAGAAACAATTTGTAGAAATTGATTGGAGAATTTTTGCAGGTACTTTTAAGTATTCCGATCAGGTGCCCTTGGGTGAAATTTACATATTCTATTATGGGTTACCGTTTTAAGGTAGCTCATAACCACTGATATATTTGATATATATATAGATTTAGTACGTAATTATCAATATTATTAATTCTCGGTGTTTTTTTTTTTTATTTTGTCAAGAGAATGTGTTTGAACACCGTTGGATATCTCTGTTATAATGTTCGTTTTATAATTTCTTGTTGTTTAAGATATGCCTTTATTATTTATTGAGGGTTTTTTTCTTTGGAATTGCGAAATGAGTTAGTTCAATTAAAAAAAAACATTAACTGAAATATTATAATAAATGTTAATAGCAGACCTAGTTATTATCATTGCAAGCTTTTCAAAATGCAATTCATTTGTAGTTTTTAATTAAAGATCATAAATAACTCAATAAAAAAAAATGTAAGTTAATTTTTTTTGCTTGACAATTTATGATGTTCAGGAACATGTAATTTTATGCATAATTCTCTGTCTAATTAATAATTTAAAAATGTAATCTGATTAAATATGTAATAAAATTTAAAATGTAATGCAATAAAATTTAAAATGAAAATGTAATAAAATTTAAAATGCAATGAATTAAAATTTAAAATGTAATGTAATAAAATTTAAAATGAAAATGTAATAAAATTTAAAATGAAAATGTAATAAAATTTAAAATTTGATATAATTAAATGTAATGCAATAAAATTACAAATGTAATGGAATCAAATTTAAAATGCAATGTATTTAAATAAATAAATTAATGGAATAAAATTTGAAATGTACTGTAATATCTATGTATTGTAATAAAATTTAAAATGTAATGTAATAAAATTTAAAATGTAATGGAATAAAATTTAAAATGTAATGTAATAAAATTTAAAAAGTAATTTTATATAATAAAATTTTAAATGTGATGTAATAAAATTTAAAATGTACTGTAATATCTATGTAATGTAATAAAATTTAAAAAGTAATTTTATATAATAAAATTTTAAATGTGATGTAATAAAATTTAAAATGTACTGTAATATCTATGTAATGTAATAAAATTTAAAATGTAATGTAATAAAATTTAAAATGTAATGAAATAAAATTTAAAAATGTAATGTAATAAAATTTAAAATGTAATGAAATAAAATTTAAAAAGTAATTTTATATAATAAAATTTAAAATGTAATGTAATAAAATTTAAAAGTAATTTTATATTTATGTAATTAAAAAAAAATAAATATAGCTTAGTTGTTTATTTTTTCAGACATATTTAAATAATTTATACTTCATTTTTTTCAAAAAAAAAAAAAAAAAATTTCAGTCTATTTTTTTTTCCTTGTCAATTTATGATGTTCAGTAGTTTCATGCAATTTTATGTATAAAATTTGGTCTAATTAATTATGTAATTTAAAATGTAACGTAATAAAATTTAAAATGCAATGTTATTAAATGTAATGTAACAAAATTTAAAATATAATGAAATTAAATGTAATGCAATAAAATTTAAAATGTAATGTAATAAAATTTAAAATGTAATGCAATTAAATGTAATATTATAAAATTTAAAATGTAATGCAATTAAATGTAATATAAAATTTAAAATGTAAAGTAACTAAATGTAATATTATAAAATTTAAAATGTAAAGTTATATCTTTCTAATTTTAAAAAATGAAGTATAAATTAAAAGTATATTTGAAAAAGTTAGCTAACAGTTAGGAATATTATTTTGGAAAAAAAGGGTTATTTTAAGGCATTATGTCTTGGTCATTAAACTATTTTGACATTATTATTAGACTAAATATAGTAACTAAATATTACGATCATCTATTACGATAAAATTTGAAGAAAAAAAAGGAGAAAAAAAAAAAAATCATTATAAGTAAAAGGAAACGGTTTTGAATTGGATTCCTATTAAGATGTCACTTATGAAAATGAGAAGACCAATCAATTGGTAAAAAAGTATAAAAGTATTTCTGTCAAGAAATACTAAATAGTCAGTATTAAATAGGGTACCAAAAAATGGGGGTACCGAAAAGTAGTGCTCTTTCAAGAAATACTAAATATTCAGTATTAAATAGGGTACCAAGAAAGGGGGGGGTACCAAAAAGAAGGTTCTTTTCACGTAATACTAAATATTCAGTATTAAATAGGGTACCAAGAAATGGGGGTACCAAAAAGGAGGTTCTTCACGTAATACTAAATAGTCAGTATTAAATAGGGTACCAAAAAATGGAGGGTACCGAAAAGTAGTGCTCTTTCAAGAAATACTAAATATTCAGTATTAAATAGGGTACCAAAAATGGGGGGTACCGAAAAAGTAGTGCTCTTTTCAAGAAATACTAAATATTCAGTATTAAATAGGGTACCAAGAAATGGGGGTACCAAAAGAAGGTTCTTTCAAGTAATACTAAATATTCAGTATTAAATAGGTACCAAGAATTGGGGCCAACAAAAAGGAGGTTCTTTCAAGAAATACTAAATATTCAGTATTAAACAGGGTACCAAGAAATGGGGGTACCAAAAAGAAGGTTCTTTCAAGTAATACTAAATATTCAGTATTAAATAGGGTACCTTTTTTTTTTGTTCATAAAAAGATAGAAACAATAAAATTCGTGATAGAATGAAATCCCTCCCACACTTTTTAAAATTTTTTTTTTTCGGTGGCAACATCAGAATGACCCATCGCCGGAACTTGTGGGTTTTGATCGTTAAGACAAAAATAAAGTTTTACATTTTTTTAAATTTTATAAGATATATTTCGGAATTTATTTTGTTTCTTTTAATTTTTATAATTATTTCAGCGAATGATTTTTTTTTTTATTTTTTTTTTTTTTTAATTCTGTTTTTTTTTTTTTTTTTTTTTAATTTAAATTTATTTTTAGCCCTTGTAAATTTATTTTTAGCCCTTAGCCCTTTCTAAAAAATGTATTACAGCATATGCTTTTTTTTTTTTTTTTTATTTTTAACACCATTTTATTAATGTGATTTTTAAATCATTTATATTTTTAAATTTCATTCTGTCATATTTTAAAATCATTGTATAATTTTTCCAAATTGTAATAATTGGATATTTAATAATTAGAGCACTCGGCGTGTGTAAACAAGGAAATGAAAATAGCGAATATATAAACATATTTGTTAAATATTTGGAAATAAATATATATATATGTAGCAGAATGGAGGCTACGACAATTTGTAATGGCTTCTTTAAGAAATTGAACAGTCATCAGACTTTTTACACAGTTTATTAATTAATAAGAATAACAATATTTACGAAGTTGGAAACCAGCTCGGAATTATACGGAAATATGATGAGACATGATGATTTCACCTTATGTGGGTCAAAACGAATAACTTACATACAGATCACTGAAAGAGATCTGTATATAAGTAATGTTAATGTTGGTTAAGTCTAGTTAATTTTGAATACCAAGGAAATGCTTTCTGTTCATACAAAATTTTTTTAAATAAATGTCATTGGGATTATTGTTTATAGTGCAAAATGGATGTTAATATATGTATGCAATTCTTCTGTACATGTGTTTGTCATTGAACTCCTCCTATACGACAAGACCGATTTTGAAGAAATTTTTTGTGTTTGTGTGTTTAAATGGGTCCCTGGATGGTTTAGATTCACAATTGAACCCGGTAGGTGGCGCTGTAATCGATATAATTCTTCTGTAAGCGTGTTTTTCACTGAACTCCTCCTTAGCGACAGGACCGATTTTTATGAATTTTTGTGTGTGACAAAACATGGAGAATGTTTTTTATGCTACCCCCTTCGTTGTAAATCGCTACCAGGTGGGGGCTGCAGTCTATCAACTTTTATACCGTTCAACCAATCCCATCGCTATGAAAATTGATAATAATATGTATTGGACTATGGAAAATAGGTTCACGCTATCCATTTTATTATTACTTGCCACCCGATGGTGCTGCAGCATTTCATCGTATATACGGTTCCAATGATATCAATGGAAATTAGTATGCATATATATTGGAACATGGAGATTTTCCAATATATATGCATACTAATTTTCATGGATATATAATTTTCGCGATATGTAATTTTCTACAATGCCTTTTTTTGTTTTTTGCAGAGCAACGTATGTCGGGTTCTGCTAGCATATATATATATATATATAAATAATAAAAATGTGTGAAAATAAATTCTTGCTACAAAGAAAAATAAAAATAAATAGATAAGGTTGTAAAAAGAATCAGAAATCAAATAATAGATTATCATTCTTATCACACCAAACCATCCTCTACCAAGACAATTCAGTCTACGCTACTAACGGTAAAAGCCCACGCTTTTTCTCCATTGCCCGGGCTTCACCTGGAAACCTTCGGCAGCACCAGTACTAGCGTTTTTTGCCCCTGTAGGTAAATAAAAAATGCCGAATCCCCCAAGCTTCAACAACAACAAATATTATTAAATAAAATAAATAAAAAAAAGAATCATAAAAAGAATCATGTTAACCTGGATAAACATGATGATTGAATTGAAAAAATAATTCTAACAACAGATTTACGGAAAACTACTTTATTGAAAAAATTTACATTTTTGACATCCTAAAGACATTAAACTTTCAAACTAAAACAAGTACCTAATATTTTCAGAAATAATGTAAATTTACTTTTAAAACAATAAACAAAAATTGTACAATAATATACAAAATGTAAATTTAAATTAAATTAATCTCTTTCGAAGTGTGACGATGAACTGTCACTTCCTGATGTATTTGATTTTATTACACATTTTCTAGATTCATGTAAACGAAACATATTTTTATCGATCGTGTTCCTTTATTTATTGTATTGTACAATAATTTATAAAATCGGAAATTATACAATAATTTATAACACCTAAATTAAATTAAATTAATCTATTTCTAGTTTGAACGAGGAACTGTCACTACCTGTTGTATCTGATTTTACGACACATTTTCTAGATTCAAGTAACGAAATATATTTTTATGTGTCGTGTTTATTTATTTATTGTATTGTACAATAATTTATAAAATTAAAATTGTAAATAATTTATAAAATTAAAAATTGTACAATAATTTATAAAATTAAAAATTGTACAATAATTTATAAAATCGGCAATTGTACACTAATTTATAAAATCTAAATTTAAATGAAATTAATATTTTCGAAATTCACGACGATGAACTGTCACTTCCTGTTGTATTTGATTTTACACATTTTTCTAGATTCAAGTAACGAAATATATTTTTATGGGTCGTGTTTATTTATTTATTGTATTGTACAATAATTTATAAAATTAAAAATTGTACAATAATTTATAAAATTAAAAATTGTACAATAATTTATAAAAATCGGCAATTGTACACTAATTTATAAAATCTAAATTTAAATGAAATTATTTTTCGAAATTGACACGATAACTGTCACTTCCTGTTGTATTTGATTTTACACATTTTTCTAGATTCAAGTAAATTGAAATATATTTTTATGGGTCGTGTTTATTTATTTATTGTATTGTACAATAATTTATAAAATTAAAAATTGTACAATAATTTATAAAATTAAAAATTGTACAATAATTTATAAAATCGGCAATTGTACACTAATTTATAAAATCTAAATTTAAATGAAATTAATATTTTTTCGAAATTCACGACGATGAACTGTCACTTCCTGTTGTATTTGATTTTTACATTTTTCTAGATTCAAGTAACGAAATATATTTTTATGTCGTGTTTATTCATTTATTGTAAACAATAATTTATAAAATTTTGTACAATAATTTATAAAATTAAAAATTGTACAATAATTTATAAAATTAAAATTGTACAATAATTTATAAAATCGGCAATTGTACAATAATTTATAAAATCTAAATTTAAATGAAATTAATATTTTTCGAAATGGACGACGAACTACTTCCTGTTGTATTTGATTTTTATTACATATTTTTCTAGATTCAAGTAAACGAAACATATTTTTATGGGTCTTATTTATTTATTTATTGCACTCTAGTTCAGGCAGTTTTGCCGCCGTAGACAACCGACTATCTTGCCTACCGCTTATGGTTGGCCATGCTGTCTGATACTACTCACGATTCTACGCTAAAGAACTGGAAAATTATCGTACCATATTTAGATTTCCCTCTTAATATTTGCTATAAATCTTTTTTTAGACTTTCATTCCAAATTATAAAAATTCAACTAAATTCAACAACAATAATAAATCGGATAATAACTTACCTCAATTTTGGACTTAGCTAAGCCAAATCTTTAGCGCTTTAATATTGATGAAAAACAAAATTTATTGTAACATGGCCATAACATTTTTTAAAACAGTAATAAAAATTATTAGATCATTTTATGTTCAAAATCTATAATCCTAAATATTTATCTAGAATTTAATATCTTTTATATACAGTTTTTCCAAATGCTGTTGTTGTCCTATTCCTCATGAAAGGAGAGAAGCAATTTCTCTTGTGATGGAGCACCCGTAGGTAAAAGTCTAACTTCTCCGTGTCGTTGAAGGAGGAGGGCAGTGGCTTCCACGAGGATTTTTAGGAGAAAATACCCGCATTTAAGCATCGTAAAGGTGAAAAACCCGAAAAACTCCCACCAGGTATTCCGACGAACATCAAAGGGATGAACAAAAGGTGATAATTGAGTCCCCGCTTTTTTGAAACAGTGTTTACAACAAAGCCGCTAGTGGATTGAACCTCAGCCCTAATGCTCACCAGCAGTGCACATTGTCACTGAGCTACGAGTCGCGCGTTTTTCAAATTTATTTACAAGTTACAAGTATTGATTTAACATAGAAAGCCATTAAGGGTTCAGTTTCTGGCAGCGTAGCTAGGATAATTTAAATAAATTAACATCTGCTCACACAACCTAATTCACCATTAATAGATTAGTCCTATGATAGTTTTTCTAGTTTTTTTTTCACGTCTAACATAATCGTAAGCATTTATATTTGAGGTGATAGTATAGATTTGGTTTGGTTTGTCGTTCTAAGGTCATTTTTTGCACATTTTAGGCTAATTACACCGGGATCTACAGTTTAACATGGATTCGAACCACTAACACACAGCCATGCCACCGCCAGGATTCGAACTTTAACCTGTGGCACCAATGGCTTGAGCGCTAGCCAATTGGGTGGTAGTGTAGAAATATATTTTACGTAATACAAGAACAAAACTGTTGTAGCAGTGGCAAGTGGTATCAAAGTCAATGGAAAATGAAAATAAATTATTTACAATTTTACAAGCTTTACAATTTATGTCTTAAATCCTGTTATGTTAAAGTACTAAGCAAATTAAATTACTAAAAAAAAGTACTAAGCAAAGTAAAATACACAAATGCGATGTAAATCGCACCTAACAAAATCAGTGGAAACCTTGATCCCCAGAAAATCCTCAGACTTCATTAATTTGGTGCCTCAAGGTAAAACATTGAATGATTGATTTTTTAAAAAAAACACATTCACAGAAAGTGAAAGTCCATACAAGAAGGACCACCTGACCCCCTGACCCCAGTGGGGAAGTTTCCCCTTCCTTTGTCTTGCCTGGGGGGTGTGCTGTGGGGTCCATAGCGAACCGCCTTTTGTTTTTCGTGCGGCCAGGAAGAAGGCACCAGGTGCAGGCAGAAGACGTTCACCTCGGAGCGGTGTACCCTTTACCATGCAGATGTTCGCTCCGGTGTCACGAATCAGGAATTTATAACCGTCTCTTACAAGATAGTCTCTGGCTCGATTTATACGCTTCCTGCACAGCCTTACGTAATGTGGGGCTGCTATTAGGTGTGAAATGGAGATCAACAGGGAAGATTTAACCTTTGTTAGCCACGATGAGGATTTGTAGCATCAATTTACGTTGTTTTGTACGATTGGTTGTTGTGACAATTCGTATGGTTTTAGGTTTCTAGGATTTAAGACGATCTACTTAATCGAATGTAGTTTTAAAATAATGCCTCCATTTTTGTTTTTTTTTTCCACCACTTAGTGGTGAACTCAGTACTAAAAAAAAAATTTGCTTCTTTTCAACTATTTTATAAGGAATTCTGATGAAATTAGAAGATCTACATAATCGGATGTAGTTTTAAAAATCATGCTTCCATTTTATTTTTTTATCTGACACTTTGTAATGAATTCAGTACAAAAGAAAGTTTGATAATTGTTCTATAAGGATTTCTAAAAATAACGATAATAATAATGATTTTTTTTTCAATATTTGATAAATAGTGTGGTGTTAGATTTCTAGTATTTAAGATGATCTACATAATCCAATGTAGTTTTAAAATAATGTCCTCCATTTTAATTTTATCTAACACTTTGTAGTTTTTAAAAATAATAAGTTGATTTTTGCAATATTTGATAAAAAAAAAAAAATGAATTCTTGGGACTAAAAATTTTTGCTTATTTTCAACTATTTTGAAATGATTTCTAAAAATAAAATGGGGTGTTAGATTTCTAGTTTGACATAACCGAATTTTTTTGACACTTTGTAATGAATTCTGGACTAAAAAATTTTTGCTTCTTTTCAACTATTTTGAAAGGATTTCTAAAAATAACATAATAACAACGAGATTGTTTTTAGAAAGATTTGATAATCAGCACAGTGTTAGGTTTCTAGGATTTAAGGAGATCTACATAATCGGATGCAATTTTAAAATAATGCCTCCAATTTTTTATAACGATTTTTACCTGACACTTTGGTACTAAAAAAATTTTTTTAAGATAATTCCTATCAACTATTTTATAACGATTACTAAAAATAGCATAATAATTATAAAGATTTTTTTTTTTTTACTGTATTTGATAGTATAGATTTGATCCTGTTTCCTTGAACTTTTTTACAACACTTCTGACAGTAAATAAACTTATATATTGAACTACACTCCTATAGCACGATAAGACACTTTGTATGGAATTAAACCTTCATTTCTGAGCCTAATAATCGTGTTTTTTAACACTAACGTCCAACTCCTTCGATTTCTAAAATCATTTTACTGCAGTAATGGCAAAAAATGCATAGACACTTTTGGAGTAGTTTTGCAGACTTTATACCGGTAGAGTTTCTTATCAGTCGAAACACGTGACTTCAATGTAACAAAATTTGCATAGCAGTTAAAACTTTGCCAATACTTTTTGACATGCAAATTTTCGTTTTTGAAAGAAAAAAATTGTAGAAAATGCAAATTAAAATAAAATTTTTACTATTTTTATATATCTAAGATGTCTTGTATTTAATTACGACAGCTAAAATTGCATAACATTTTATTTATTTGTCAATATGAATAAATTAAGGCAATTGCCAATACTTTTTTACCCACTGTAGTTTTAAAATCATGCTTTCATTTTATTTTTATCTGACACTTTGTAGTGAATTCAGTGCTAGAAAAATGTTTGTTTCCTTTTTTAAAATAGTTGAAAGGACTCAGTTCAAATGTTCAGTCAAATTCTCACTTGATAATTAATGTGGTGTTACATTTCTATTTAAGAGATCTATCTACACAATCAGATGTAGTTTAAATATAATGCCTTCATTTTATTTTTATCTGACACTTTGTTGTGAATTCTGTTCTAAAAAATATTTTCTTCCTTTTAATTATTTTATAAGGATTTCTAATACTAACATAATAATAGCATGATTTTTTTACAATACTTGATAATTAGTGTGGTGTTATATTTCTAGTATTTAGGAAGATCTACATAATCGGATAGATTTAAAATAATGCCTCAATTCTATTTTTTTCAATTCCTTCTATTAGCTCACACTCTCCTATACATATCTTGTTCAAATTTTCAATCGTTAATAAAATACTATTTAATCATCCACTCAAGTTTAAATACATTTTTAAACTTGTAGTGGAGGACACTGGATGTTAATACATTTATTCAAATATTAATTAAGTAATTAAATTGAATTAATTAATTTTAGTTTTTTTTTAGATTTAAGTTGCATATATCTACCGATAGATGGCACCAGATAAACTTAAAAAAATGAATGAAAATTATTTATAAAGGACTTTCTGCAATAGAGTAAAAAAAAAAAAAAAGTAGGAATTGACTTTAAAAAAATTTGTTTTATATTACTTGTTTATCTGGCACTTCGTAGTAAATTCAGTCTTTACCCAAATATTTATTTATTCATAATAGTGAATCCATTTTTTAGCTAGTGGAATAGATATTAACAATTCATATGGTAAATTATCACTACATCAAAAAGAGTAATTTTCACAGACACACACACAAAAGGCGTTTAAAAAAATTTTTTTAAGAAAAGGACAGAAATTCAGAAAATATTACTTTGTGCATGACCAAATAATAGTATCAAAACAAAACAAAAATTAATTTTATTTCTATTTCAACGAATTTTAAGGATTATATTTAAAATTAAACTTGGTATTATAAATACTTATACAGAGACTGTAACTTTGACCTCGCATATCTTTAATAATGGAAAATTCTAGAAAATTGTATAAATTACAAAATATCTTCTTGCTTTGTTCCTGTAACCAAGTTGTGTTAGATTAAAATTTGGAAAAATGATTCCTTAAAGGGTTAGAATACTTACTCCAAAACGAAGTAATGATATAACAAATAAATGATTTCCTATGTTCATGTGAAAAGTATAAGTTTTTACAAATTTCTTGACACAGCCATACAAACAGTCATATTTTTTCTTAACCAAAAAGTTATCTTTGTTAACTATTGGTTTATCGTATTATCCGTTAATCATTTGGATCTTTCTCCCTATTACGACATGACGTATCTTTCATTTAAATATCTTAAAAATTGTGAAAAATATAAATAGGAACAAAGTAACGAAAAAGAAATTTCATGTGATCTAATTCCAGAACATCATATATTCACTCATGGAACAATGAATTCATCATAAGTGTTTTATGACAACCTTGTTTTAGAGTAAAATATTGTAGTGTCAAAAAATTTTCTTGTATAACATTGTATCCTATTAAAAAGAATAGAGTAACATCCTAAATCCAGGATCTTTATCTAGATATTTCTAAGATATATCCATCTGTGTGTGATATCAACTTTCTGAGTTGTACAGCTTTCAAACGAAGGAAAACATAGATTCAAACACAGAAGCAGTGTATCAAAATAACGAATTATGATATATTTTAAATAATGCTTTTGTTTTGTAAACTTAATTAACCAGTTTTAATTCTGTTAATTGTTAATCTGTTGTACATCTCGAGTTACGTAATCCACATGAGTAAGTGTTAATTAAGTTGACTATGTTAATTAATTTTGTTAATCAACTGCATTATATCATAAGTTAGTTCTTTTGAAGTCATTTCCAACGATAATTTATGTAATGTAATGATAACTTTAACTTTTAACTTTTTTATTTATCGTATTATTCCTTAATCTTTCACCCTAATACGACATGACATATCATACATTTCGATATCTTAAAATTTTGAAAAATATAAATAACAACTATGTAATAAACAAGTAATATAAAAAAACATTTTTAAGTCAATGCCTACTTTTTTTTTCACTACATTGCAGGAAGTCCTTTATAAATAATTTTCATTCATTTTTTTTATCTGGCGCCATCTATTGGTAGATGTATGCAACTTAAATCTGAAAAAAAAACTAAATTAATTAATTAAATTTAATTACTGAATTAATATTTGAAAAAACTGTATTAACATCGAGTGTCGTCCACTACAATTTCAAAAAAATGTATTTGAACTTGAGTGGATGAATAAAAAGTATTTTATGAACGATTGAAAATTTGAACAAGATATATATAGGGAGAGTGTGAGCTAATAGAAGGAATTGAAAAAAAAAAATGTTTCAGGCGATCTAAATCCAGAACCTATATATTCACGCACGGAAGCTACGAATATGTCATTAGAAGTATTTGATTCCAACAATATTTTATTTTATTTTTAATAAAATATTATAATATTAAAAATATCTTTAATCTCATTAAGATTATACAGTAACATCCTAAATCCAGTTCCTTATCTAAATATTTTTAATGTACACATCTTTGTGTGATATCAACTTTCTGAGTTGCACATCTTAAAAATAAGGAAGACACAGTTTTAGACATAGAAACAGTGTATCTGAATAACGAATTATGAAAATTTTTAACTGATGTCTTTGTTTTTTGTAAACTGAATGATCCAATTTTAATTCTGTTAACTATTACTCAGTTGTACATCTCGACTTTCGTAAAGGACAAATTTCGGTAAATGGTTAGTTAACTATGTTAATGAATTTTGTTAATCAACATTATTTCATTAGTTAGTTTCTTTCAAGTAATTTCTAATGATAACTGTGAAATGATAACTTTAACTTTTAACTTTAGGTGTAAAAGTATTATTTTTATAAGTTCAATGATCAATTTTAATTCTGTTAACTATTAATCTGTTGTACATCTCGACTTTCGTAATGGACAAATTTCATGTAAGTGGTTAATTAACTATGTTAATTAGTTTTGTTAATAAACTGTATTGTTTCATTAATTAGTTTCTTCCAAGTCATTTCCAACCATAACTTATATGATGTATGATAATTTAACTTTTGGTTTAAAATATTATCCATTAAACATTTGGATATTTCTTCCTATTAATACATGACGTTGTACATTTCGATATCTTAAAAATAGTGAAAAATATAAACAGTCCACGTGAAAAAAATAATTTCCCGTGATCTAAATGCAAAACCTCATATATTCACTCACAGAACAATGAATTCTTCATCAGAAGTGTTTTTATGACAATCTTGTTTTAGAGTAAAATATTATAGTGTCAAAAATTTTTATTTTATAACATTGTATCCCATTAAAAAAGAATAAAGCAACATCCTAAATCCAGGCTCGTTATCTAGATATTTCTAAGATAAATACATCTGTGTGTGATATCAATTTTCTGAGTCGCGCATCTTTCAAAACATGGAAGTCATACTGCTGTAAACATGGAAACAGTGTATCAAAATAATTGAATTACGATATTTTTAAATGATGCCTATGTTTTTTTGTAAAGTCAATGATCCAATTTTAATTCTGTTAACTATTAGTAATCTGTTGTACATCTCGATTTTCGTAATGGACAAATTTTGAGTGAGTGGTTATTTAACTATGTTAATTAGTTTTGTTAACCAACTGTATTGTTTCATTAGTTAGTTCCTTTCAAGTCACTTTTATGTTCAACTTTAACTTTTAACTTTTGGTTTATCGTATTATTCATTATTCATTTTGATCTTCCTCCCCCATTATGACATGACATATTGTACATTTCGATATCTTAAAAATTGTGAAAAATATAAATAGAAACAAAGTAGCCAAAAAAATGTTTCAAGTGATTTAAATCCAGAACCTCATATAATCCTGCTAACTGTTAATCTGTTGGGCATCTAAAATATCATAATAGACAAATTTCGAGTAAGTGGTTAATTAACTTTTTTAATTAATTTTTGTTAGTCGTCTGCATTAGTTAGTTCCTTTCAAGTCATTTTTTTTCGTTCAACTTTAACTTTTAACTTTTTGTATCTTATTATCGGTGAATCATTTGAATCTTTCTCCCTATTGTGACCTGACACATTGTACAGTTCTAAATCTTAAAAATTGTGAAAAATATAAATAGGAACAAAATAGCCACAGACATATTTCACGTGATCTAAATCCAGAACTTCATATATTCAAGCACAGAACAATGAATTCCTCATCAGAAGTGTTTTATGACAACCTTGTTTTAGAGTAAAATATTATAGTGTCAAAAATGTTCTTTTATTACATTGTATTCCATTAAAAAAGAATAAAACAGCATCCCAAATCCAGGATTTTTATCTACATATATCTAAGATATATACATAAGACATATAAGACATCTGTGTGTGATATCAATTTTCTGAGTCGGGCATCTTTCAAAACAAGGAAGACGTACCGCTTCAAACATGGAAACAGTGTATCAAAATATGCAGATGCATCAAAGACCAAAAAAATCCCACCAGATAACATGGAAGACCTCACATTAATGCTAAACGACGTTATGAACGTGACACTGATGAAGACAGAGCATTCAAATAGCAACAGAGCATGCTCCCAGCCACATTAAAATTCCGAACCCGATGCGTAATCTAGATCTGAATCAAAAAACCTTAAAAGAAATAAGAAACCCTTCCAAGGTAAACCTGAATGAAATTAGTCTTCAAGACCAGTTTATATATTTGTTGAAAAAAAAATTGAAGTCGGGTATCGAGAGTAATGTCCAGGTGACGGATTAAGAAGAATGTAATAAAAGAAACTGCGTTAATTCTTCACTTCGATAATCGATCACTTTTTCCGAAGTTTCTGGCGACCCCGGTAGGGTGCGCTAATGAGACAAAAGCTGGTTCCGATGAGAATCGTGATAAGCGATCTATGAAGTATTTTATTAACGGATGTTATCTTTGATTGAAGCCCGGGACGTTGGTTTAAATTCTTTCCGGCCATTGATTTGGATGCCTTTTCTTTTGTAAATGGAACCATCACTCAAATAAGGCCCGAACAAAATGCCTGCTGACAGTTAAACCAAGTGTTGTAAACAACTGTGGAAGGCGCCTGTCTATTTGTAATTTCATCACGCATGGTGGCATCAGTCTTCAAAGTATATAATAATATTATTGAATATTATTTAATTTCGTTGTATATGCATTTTGTTACAATTATCATCACAAAATATCGTAAAGATACAGCTTCGTTTTATTTAATTCTCTCATATACAGTTAAACACTTTGCGAACACTATAAATCTCATATATAGTGTTCACAACAACTATACAATTTCAAAAATGTATTACATAGGCAAATGAAAAAACAGATAAGTGAAAATCATTACAGAAATGAGACGTATAGATTTAATTTTTACCACATTTAATTTATAAATTAACTTAATCTAATACATCTCTATATGGGTAGCATGAATTTCACGAAGGTCATCAAGATGGTACTGTCTCCATGTTCGTTGTAACGTTTTAAATTTAATTTAATTTAATACATCTCTCTATATGGGCTGGTTTCCCGAAAGCATCAAAATGATACTCTTGCCTTTTACGCCATAGCAATATTCTCAGCAATGGTGGCAAGACATAAGCATAATAATAATATTATAATAATAATATAAATATAATAATATAGCAATAATAATACATCTTTATATGGGCAGTATGAGTTGCACAAAATCATCAAGATCGTATTCTTTGCTATATTCGCTGTAGCATACCCTCATCAATGATGATAATGTAATGATAATGATATTATTTATTACAAAGGCAAATTAAAAAAACAAATAATGAAATTCTTTACAATAAATTAGACAAATAAATTAAATTTTTATTTTTATTCATTAAATTTAAATCTATTTTAATTTAATACATCTCTACATGGACAGCACTGGGAAGCATCAAGATGGTATTCTTGCCATGTTGTTGCCCTCATCAATAATGGCAATGCAATCATAAATATTTATCTATCACAAAAAAGCAAATGAAAAATCATTACGGAAATGAGACGTATAGATTTAATTTTTTACCATTTAATTCATAAATTAACTTAATTTAATACATCTCTATATTGGTTGTATGAGTTGCACGAAGTCCATCATGATGACACTGTTGCCATATTCGTTGTAGCATATCCTTTAATGGTGGCCATGCAATTATAATATGATCATTTATTACAAAGGCAATTGAAAAGACAGATAAGTGAAATTTATTACAGAAATTAGATGTATATAAATTTTTACCTTATTTAATTTAATACATCACTATACGGGCAGCATGAGTTGCACAACGATCATCACGATGTTACTCTCGCCATGTACGCTGTGGCATACCCTCATCAATGGAAATACAATTATAATGAGAGATTATTTATCACAAAGGAGAATGAAAGACAGACGAGTGAAAATCTTTACAAAGATAAGGCACATGGTATATATTTAATTTTATTACCTCATTTAATTTAATTTAATGCATCTCTCAATGGGCAGCATCACGAAGCACATCAAGATGATACTCTTGCCATGTTCATTGTAACATGCCCCGTCAATGATGGCAAAGCAGACATAATGATATTATTTATCAAAAAGGCAAATGAAAAAGACAGATACTATAAGTGTAAATCGTTACAGAAATGAGACATACATATTTAATTTTTTTTTTTTATTTCATTTAATATTAATTTTATTTTATTTAATATATCTCTATATGGACAGCATGAGTTGCACGAAGAATCATCAAGACGGTACTGTTGCCATGTTCGTTGTAGGATACCTTCATGGTAGAAATACAATCATAATGAGATTATTTATCACAAATGAAAAGACAGATAAGTGAGTATCAATACAGAAATGAGACATATATATTTAATTTTTTACCTAATTTAATTAATTTAATATAATTTAATTCATATCTTAATGTGCAGCATGAGTTGCACGAAGCTCATCAAGATGATATTCTTGCCATGTTTGCTGTAGCATGTTCTCCTCAATAGTGGCAATGCAATCATAATGATATTATTTATCACAAAGGCAAAAATAAGACAGAAAAGTGAAAATCTTTACAGAAATTAGACATATAGATTTAATTTTTAACCTCATTTAATTTAAATTTAATTTTATTTAATACATCTCTATATGGACAGCATGAGTTGCACGAAGCTCATCAAGCTCTTACCGTATTCGTCGTAGCACACCATCATCAGTGGTGATAATGCAATCATAATGCTATTATTTATATATCACAGGTTTATTTATATAAATAAACCTAATATATAATATTTATATAAATAAATTGTTTATTTATATCATTATTATTTTATATCATTATTTATATCATTTTATTCAAGGTAAATGAAACGATAGAAAAGTGAAAATCATTACAGAAAGGAGATTCATACATTTAATTTAATACATCTCTATATAGGCAGTATGGGCTGCATGAAGAACACCAAGAGCATCAAGAACATCTACATCATCGAACATCATCAAGAAGATATTATTTATCACAAGGCAAATGAAAAGACATATAAGTGAAAATCTTTACAGAAATGAGACTACATGAGTATCTCTACATGGGCAGCATGAGTTTCACGTAGATCATCAAGATGGTACTCTTGCCATGTTCGCTGTAGCATACCCTCATCAGTGGTGGAAAAGCAATAATAATGAGATTATTTATCATAAAGGCAGATGAAAAGACAGATAAGTTAAAATCCTTACAGAAATGAGACGTATACATTTAATTTTTTTACCTCATTAAATTTAAATTTAATTTAATTTAATACATCTTTATATGGGCAGCATGAGTTGCACGAAGATCATCAAGATAATACTGTCATGTTCGCTGTAACATGTCTTCATCAATCGTGGTTATGCAATCATAATGAGGCTATTTAACAATTAATTATAAAGTGAGTAATTAATTAGTATGTTATTATTTAATAATTAATGACATAAATAATTACAAGGTAATTTAATAATGATATAATTAATTACTATGAGATTATTTAAATTAATCATGTCTTAAGTATACTTTTTTTGATATCTTTAACCTAACCACTAATATTAAATCTAATATATATCTAATATCTAATAAAGTGGATATCAATCCCGTCGACTTTTTCTACGACGTTATACTAAAGATATCGCACACATACAACTTATTTTTGTTTACTACAAAATCAAAAAACCAATTTTTGAATTTTATATTAATTTTTAAAATTAATTTGTACAGCATTTTCTTAAAAAATATTCAGTTATATTTGTTTTATTAAAAATTAATTAATATAAAATTTCATTAAAAATTAATTAATACATCGTTAGATACTGCTTTTTTCAATATCTCTAACAAAAGACGAATTCCTCGTTGGTAGAATGACTCGTTTTTTGAAGTTTCAATGAATCAAGCTGATTTTTGATTTCTTCAAAAATGGAAATACTGTTCATACAAGCTATTCGCCATCCGTCGAAACAAGTGGTAATCAGAAGGAGCAATATCTGGAGAATATGATGGAGGGCGATAGGATTTCGCATCGAAGTATTTCCAAACGGTTTTTGATTTTCTCAGCAATATGTGATTAAGTATTGAATGTTCAATATTAACTTTATTTTGTCTTTCTTTGTATTTTACCAATTATTTTTCAGTGCTCCGTTCAAGCACTTCAATTGCACTCGATTCCAAATAGGCATTTATTTTATTAAAAATGAATTGATACACCAATAAAAGTATTGTCCATCGTTTGACAGTACATTTTCCAATCCCTCTGGTAAAAGATGAATGTATCATCGAAAGGACTATTCATCTTTTGAAGTACTTCTCAGGGAATCCATACCTCATCCATCAAAGCAAATGGTAATCAGAAGGAGAAAGGGCTGGAAAATATGATGGGTGGAATAGAACTTCACATCAAGTATTTCCAAGTGGGGCCTGAATGGCCGAGTGGCTAGTGCTCGGTACCACAGGTTTCGAGGTTCGAATCCCGGAGGTGCCATGTATGTTTGTAGTGGTTCGGAATCCACTTTACACCGTAGGTCCCGGTCCTAATAGGATGGTAGAGCATTGCGGGGGCATTGTTACTCCTTGTCCGTGACTTATCTTCAGGTTACACGCTCCCCCTGGGTAATGCAAAGTGAGTAACATCTGTGAAGCGGTTGCCTTAAGGCATCCAAGACCAAGCTGTCTAAGTGTTTGCCAGCTGCATTAGAACAAAAGAAAAAAAGTATTTCCAAGTAGCTTTTGACTTGTTTCGCAACATTTGTGGCCCTTTATGTTGGAAAATGACTTTGTTTTCTCTTGTCTCCTATTCTGGCAATTTTTCAGGGCTAGACTTAAAATCATCAATTGTAATCGCTAACATTTAATAGTACGTTGGAATGCCTTCTTTAAAAGCACGTGTTAAAACATATTTCGGATATTAATTCGAGTAAATTTTGACACTTTTTTCTACTTTCTTCATTTTCTCCTTCAATGGCGCTACAACCCCATGGTGGGCCAAGGCTACTGGAAGATTCCGCAACATGAAATGTTGTTTTCCTTTTATGGGTAGGGTTGTCAGCCCAACGCTCTACAATAGACGTATTAGACGGATCCTACGGTTTAAAGTGGATTTCGAACCACTAGGTCCCGGTCCTACCCTGCCAAACTCTAGATCCCGGTCTAATTAGCCCAAAATGTGCAAAATATGACCTTAGCGCTACAAACCAAACCAAACCCACCAAATTAATTATAATATTATAAATATCACAGTTAAAATTATTTTCTGTTAACCCCTTTACTATGAACAGTACTTATTACTTTAAATCTATTCTGAATTAAGGCAATCTTATATTCCGATCAAAATTCAATATTTATCCTTTTCACATTAGCCTTAATTGGCAAGGGGTAAAATTAATTGGTTAATGTTCTCCCATTATCGTGTGTTTCTCTGAGTGTTATATTGAGGTGATATAATAGAACGTAATGAATAAAGTATTATACCTTGAGGGATGGTGCAGTAACGACTGTGATAGATCTCTAGTCGGTTCTATTGAGGGAATTAATTGCCCACGATGCTGATCATTTGGAAGCGAGAATGAGGAAACCTGCCCCGAATACCCCGGAGTCACGTGATTAAATGGATCCAATGAAAATTACTTGAGTGGAATTGCATTTAATTGGAACCAACGGCTAACTGAAACATTAGTTCGGAAGAAAAATGTTTCATGAAATTACAGTTTTATTATACAGTCTATCTTCTAACGTTTTCTGCTTTTAAAATATTCTATGATTTTTTTTTTTTTTTAAGAAGGTTGTTTTCCATATAAAATTCTAAAATTTTCTAGTTTTACCCTCATGAAAGAAGGTTTAAAAATGGAAAATAAAAAATAAAAATAAAATAAAATAAATAAAGAGGGAAAGAAAGAAAGAAAGAAACTGTTGATAATGTTGAAAATTTTCCGCCTTCAAAACAAACTAGAATGGATAAAATTTATGAGCCAAATTTTTTAAAAAAAAAAGTAGGAAGCACAATATTAAAAAAACATGGATTAAAAGAAATGAATTATAATCTTGCTTTATAAATTTTTGTTTAATTGGGGTCGTGGACTAAAAAAAAATATACTAATAAAAAAAAAAAATATTTCATGCAATAGCAGTTTTTTCATACAGTGAACCCTCTAAAATTTTCTACTTTAGAAAATTTTCCGCCCTTTGAAATATTCCACGATTGTATTTTAAGCAGGTTGTTTTCCATACAAAATTCTAAAATTTTCCACTTTTACCCTCTTGAAAAAGATTTAAAAAGAAAAAAAAAATGCTTGCCAATACAGAAAGAAAGAAAGATATTTTCTATAATGTTGAAGATCTTCCGCAATCAGAATTGTATGAAATTCAAGTCAAATTTGAAAAATTAAATAGAAGGAGAGTAATTAAAAAATATCGATTAAAAGGCGAAATAAATTGCAATTTTACTTATAAATACTTATAAATTTTGTTTAATTTGTTTGTTTATTTACAAAAGAATAAAGTCATTATGTAAATAGCAAAAATGCATTCAGCCTGCTGTCAAATTTGTTAACTGTTAGAAGTGCATTGCGTATTCCATAATCTTTATCCGAAGCTCAATGTAAATTATTCCAGCAATAGGTCTCATGTTAAATCTTTTTGAAAACGTTACAGTGATTAGCCTTATAAAAACAAATTCCAAATGCATCCAAAATTTCAGTAAGACCTTACGAAATAATTAATGTCTACTCTGATGGAAAGAATAGAACAAATCATTTTTGAAATTTCTAGAACCAAACAGTTTTTGTAAAAACAATTTTCCCTGATAAATTAATCATATGTTATATTCTTAATCTTGGTAATTACTACTGTAACTATGTTTTCTCCGACGTACAGGTAGGAGGGCCCCTGTGGTGTTCAGGAGAAATGGTCAATTAGCCTACAGACTTTCATCCGGCGAAGTATCTTTCGCACGCCCTGCGCATACCTAAGTATCGAGGTTTCGGCTCAGAAGTGGAATCCTTCCACGAATCTATAATTATTTGTCTTAAAATGTGTTAAATATTGTATGTCTCTAATTGCATGTGTGTGCTGTTTGTGCGTGTGTCGATAAAACTGTGAGTTCTCCAACCTGTGCTTCAAGTGTCTCAATCCAACCACACCCAGTTACAATCTGGTTGCCAAAACTACACACTACACTGCAATGTTTAATAAAAGCAAAAATTTTAACATTTTAAGCTATAATGTTAGAATGTTCCAAAAGCTATAATATCAAATGTCAACAATCTATAATATTAAATATCTAAAATCTAAAATGACAAATATCTAAAAGCTTAATGGCAAATGTCTAAAAGCTATATTCACAATTATCTAAAAGCTTAATATTAAATGCTTAAAAGCCATAATGACAAATTTCTAAAAGCTATAATGACAAATTTCTAAAAGCTAAGCTATAATACCAAATGACTAAAAGTTATAATACCAAATGACCAAAAGCTATAATGACAAATATCTAAAAGCTTAATGCCAATTGTCTAAAAGCTATAATGTCAGAAGATTCCATACTTAACAAAGTGATAAAAAATATGTTTAATTAAAATGCATACTATCAGTATGATGGCAAGAATTGTAAATATCAATTGCCAAAGTATTATTGATACTTCAACATTTCTTGAGACCTGATGGCCAATTGATTAGTGCTCTGGCCTTTGGTGTTTTGGGTTCAGGTTCGAATCCTGGCCGTAACATGGATGTTTGTGAAGGGTTCGGAATCCACGTTAAACTGTAAGTCCCGGTCTAATTAGCGTAATGTATGCAAAAAAAATGACCTTAGAATGACAAACTAATCTCATTTCAACAATTCTTTTTCAAATTACATGAATGCTGTTTTAGTAAAACTCCAGTTCTTGAAATTTTTTCGCTAGCATTTCGACTGCTGCCACATTAGCAATAAATCTAAAAATCCGCATGAAATCAAGGAGGGAAAATATTTATCATATAATTCGTAAAAAGCATATAATGTATAGAACTTAATGCAAGCTTTTCATTAAAGTGTTAGCAAATCTTTTCCAAATCAAGTAATGGTTAAAAAGTTATTAGTATTTGACAAGTTTTTTAATCATTTACTTTCAATAATCATTAAAATATTTTTTTTGAATAAAAAGTAGTATTGATGCAATAGAAATATAATTATTAGGATAGTAATAATTGCAAAGTTTTCAGATGATAAAAGTTTTCAAAATCTTAATTACCAAAAGCAAACGAAATTTTTAAAACTGTCACTATTAAGTTTTATGATTATTCGATTAATAAATTCATTGATCAATAAACAACCATGTGCCAAGAATTCTCAATTGCAAAACATAATTAGCTTCCTATTAAGTAAAACTAACTTATTTGATAGCTTTTTATCGTCTTTAGCAGTTAAAACTTTTCAGATATTCACCTGGATACATCCAATTCACCAGTTTTATCTTATGCAGGAGGGAAACAGTCCAGGTAAACAATTTTTTCGAAAAAAAAAATACGTAAATCAACATACAGCATTTTAAAAATTCATTATCTCAACAGAATTTAATTATTATTTAAAGTTGCTAAATGATAGTTAACAATGACCTTTTTTATAAGTAAATCATTGTTGCCACAATTTATATTTATTATTGGAATAAAATATACGTGAAGTATTATAAAACATAAATAAAAATATGATTTACTACGAACATAATTTTTGTAGACCAACTCCGAAATATTGAATGAAATTTCGTTGATGTTTGGTGACTTGATAACTATTATTTATCCGGTTTTTTAATTTAATTTTCATATTTCTTATTTCATATGCTTGCTTATTTATTAAATTAATATTTTACATTTTTTATTAATTATATTTTATTCGTATTTTTGGATTTAATGTTTTTTTTTTTTTTTTTTTTTTTATAATTTTTGATTATTTCAGTTGTTTGTAAAAATCTAAAATCATGTACCTTTATGCCAAATGCATCGCTAGGGTGCCAAGTCGCCAAGTAAACAAACCAAATGGCTGTTGATGTTAGGTGTCGTTGCAAAACGTTATTTCGTCAAAATTCCACTCCAAAAATTGCTATTACGCCAACATTAGTAATCTAACACATATTACATCAAATTTTATTTCTTAAATTGCATTTACGCCAAATTTTATTCCTTAAATTGCATTTAAGCCAAATTTTATCGATTTATCGCCAAATATTATTATTATCCTGCCAAAATGTATTCCTGAAATACTTTTAGGCCAAAATTTATTGTTTTAGCGCCAAATTTATTCACTAAGCGGAATTTTTATTTCTAAATTACTTTTAAGTCAAAAATTGTTGCTTTATAGCCAAAAATATAATGCATTCGAGAGCTATAGAAAAATATAATGCCTTCGAGGGCGTTTTCGCCATTAATTAAAGTTCTAAATATAAAAAGTAACTTTTTTTTTTTGTGCAAATTCAAATAAAGGTTGTCGCACAACCTTAATTATATCAATAGCATTAAAAGAAAAATAATTATTTGATAATTAAATACAACATATTAATAAAGCAAAAAAATCTTTTTTGTTTTTTTTTGTATTTTTATAAGTGGCAATGCCATGAAATTGTTTTTATTCTGTATCATTGGCGGCATACGCTATAAGAGCATTCTCAGAATAATTAATGAAATAACCTATATTTCTGTTCTTATTTACTATAAATAAAAATAATACTAATTGCTACTATTGCTAATTGCTAATGCTATTCTGATTATAATTCTGCAAATAATATTTAGAGTAGTAATGAAATAGTCATTAAAATGTTCGAAAAAAAAGTAGTTACGAATTTCTTTAACTACTGTATTGTAACCCTAAAGAAATTCGTGGAACATTGGCGAAATATTCCGGGTTGCAAGATTGGCGACTTCATCAGGGGTACAGTATTCTAGATTTCAATCCATTTGTTCTTTTTCATCATAAATTTAGATTTATATAATTTAATCCTTTAGATTAATATTATATTGATTGGGCTTCAAATTGTATAAAGATATGAATTTCTAATTACACAATTTTTAACATTATATATATATATATATATATATATATACACATATACATATTTTTGTCTACAAAGTTTACAATATATTATTTTTTTTTACCGAGCAAGGCAAGTGATTACTGTTTAGTAAAAAAATAGAAAATAGCATTAAAATATTTTCCTACTAATTGTGCTTTACTTTTTTTAATTTGTGAGACAATTCATGTTTTTTTTTAAATCTGATTATTCTTTTAAAGAAGGAATAGAAATTTGGAAATACCATTTCTCCATTTTCAACAGTAAATTCTCTGTCTCTAAATTTGCCAGAGAGTGATGCCATAGAGTTTTATTATTAATATTCTTCAGTTAATATCATTAATTTTAAATTAATAACTTAAAATGCATTTATAACCTTTATTGCATAAATAAAGATTTTATTTTAATTTTTTCCATTGGAATGATTTTAATACATTTTTATAACAATAAAATAAAATGCATAATTTTTACTCCAGTGAATTGTCTTTTAAAGTTTAATTAATGTTTGAATGTAAACGGGCAATTAAATTTTTAATTTTTAATAGCAGATTTTTTTTTTTTTGTAAAAATTCAAACTTAAATATTAAACATAAAGTTTGTAGAGAAAAATGTGTCTCATTTGTCATAATAGAAGAAATATCGATTGCTATACCTATCGATAATATTAACCTAACAGTCCTTTGTAATTTTGCACATGAATAATGTATCGGACATTTTTATTGAAAATTGTAAATCTCATTCCAGTGATGAGGTAGACGGTTGTTCATAATCAAGTTTTTATAAAATGCCAAAAATAAAGACTATTTTGTAAATAATATTACTTGTAATTGCATATTAACAATTCACTTTCTTAATTTTTTTTTTTACAATTTATTTATTTTTATTATTAGCAATTAAAAATTTTTACATATTAACAATTAAAATTTTTTTACATATTAACAATTTATAAATTATTTTTTTAACAATTAACAATTTATTTTTATTATTAACAATTTTAACATTTTTTACATATTAACAATTTACAATTTTTTTTTTTTTTTTATTAACAATTTAATTTTTAACTAATTACTTTTACATATTAAATATTTTATAATTTACTTTTTTTAACAGTTTTTTTTTTTTGGCGTTATTAAAACTCAATTTATATTATATTAAGTCATACCAGAAAAAGAATAAAATGTATTTATAGCCATTGAAGAAATTGTATATGACCCATTTTAGTAATTATATGAGGGCCATTGTAGTAATTGTATAAGATATATAAGATAGAAAAATATTTTTTAATTTTACCTAATAAATGCTAATAACTAGAAATACAATGGAATATTGATAATTACGAAATATTATCAAAGACAGTGCGCAGATTAATTTTTACTAATTACTTTTGCATATTAAACATTTTACAATTTATTTTTTTAACAATTTTTTTTTTTACATTATTGCTATCAAGATTAAAACTCAATTTATATTATATTAAGTCGAATAGAAAAGGAATAGAAAGTATTTACAGCCAGTGAAAAAATTGTATAAGACCCATTGTAGTAATTGTATAAGACACGTTATAGTAATTGTATAAGATATATCAGGCAGAAAAAGGATATTTTAAGATTACCTTACATAAGCTAACATCTAGAAACACATTGGAATATCGATAAATACAAAATAATCGATAATAAATCGATAAATACGATAATTTAATATAATGACACGATCTAATATTATCTATATGATCTATACAATATGATCTATATATGTCTATATCTATATAATATATACATCTATATAATATGATCCATATAATCTGATAATTATCACACCACAATGTGTAGAAAAAGATCATTGTTTTTTCCTTTTTCAAATAAAATTTTAATTATCGAGATAATGTGTTATTCAAATTTATTCAACAAAAGAAAGTAAATTAATTTTGTCATCTTAACTTTATTAAATCTGATTTGCAAAAGAAAAAATCAATAGAAAATTCAACCACGATCCTTTTTAGGACGCATAATTTGCTTAGGTGTGGTTCAAGGATCATCCCAGCAGATGTCTGCGTTTGACCTGGATGGATTTAAGTTCGGTTTAAGATCACCAGATCACGTACAGAGTGTACGAAAACAGGATGTAAAACGAAATCTCTTTTTCAATAAAACGAATTGGAAACATACATCTAAATAACAAGACCGAACTGGAACATACATATACAGATCAGTAAAATTCAGAGTTATGGGAAACAAAAAAATTAACAAATATAAAATTAGGTTCCCAATCAATTATAAAATAAAAATAGTATGTATTGTTTTTAAATTTCGAGAAATGTATTTATTGAAACGATGATAAAAAAACTAGAGAAAAAAAAAAAAAGGAAAAAGAAGAAATGACTCGCCAAAAAGGAGTTAATTGACTGTAATGAAATTTTGTATTCTAGTATTTTCAATTCAACATGCAAAATTAAATTAAAAATTAAAATTAAAATTAAAATCTTATTAAATTAAAAAACCTTTAATTAAAAAAACCCGAATTTTAAGAGTATTTTAACTGTCCATTCGAATATATGTATATATATATTTCTTCTTCTTCAACGGCGCAACAGCCCCATGGCGGGCCACTGCCATCTGCCTACTAGCAAATTTCGAAACAGGAGATCCTTTCTTTTTTACGGGGTACGGTTCTCCGTCCTAAGTACAGCATTCTACAGTCATACTACTGTGTCCAAAAAGTAAGACCAATTTTCAATTTAAAATTGCCGGGGATTATGGAATTTAAATTTTTTTTTCTTTTTTTTAGGTTGATGGCACTGTCCTTGAAATCTGTGTGAAATTTGGCGTCACAATATTCATTAGTGTATGAGTTAGGCTTGGCTTTGTAATTGTAAATGTAATGTAATTAATTGAGCAAAGAACTTGCATTCAATTTTGTCTGTGGAAGCATATAGAATATTGCAGAAGACATTCGGTGAGCGTTCCTATATCAAAAGAAATGTTTAGAAGTGGTATAAACAATTCAAAGAAGGCAGAGAACGCGTTGAATGCGAAGAACCCTCTGGCCGACCACCAACCTCAACCGACGAAGCTCACTTAAAAAATTAAAGATTTGGTGCTTGCAAACAGTCGATTTACAATTCGAGACCTTGCGGATGATGTTGGAATTTCAAAAGGATCGGTCAATTCCATTTTGGGCCTCAAACGCGTCAAATCTCGATTAGTACCGAAAACACTGAATGCGCCACCTCACACTGCATTGATTCTTCCTGACTTTTTCGTCAAAAATGAAACCCGTATCGTTCCGTGTTCACATCGTGCGACTTCTGGCTATTCCCTAAAATGAAAAGACCCTCCGGAGATACCGTTTTGAGTCGATTGAAAATATTCAACGTGAATCGCCGAGCGCTTTGAAGGTCATCCCTGTCTACGACTTTTTAGCATGCAATGAGAATTGGAAAAAAGTCGGCATAAGTGCATTGTGTCCTGAGGGGATTACTTTGAAGGCGATGAAATAAATTTGGAAGAATAAATAAAGAGTTTTTGAAAAAAAAAAAATTGGTCTTCCTTTTTAGGGCACAGTAGTAGCAGACAGGAACGTACGGTTTAAAGGGGATTCTGGAGCACCACAAACATCCATGGCACCCCCTGCACCCGAAACCTAGAATGCAAGTCACTATGTATATATATATATATTAGTTTAAAATGATGAAATTTAGTCGAACTATTTATCTATCAAACATATTTATTTGATTAAAGTTTCAAAGTCGTAGTACGTACCAGAAGAGCCATTTCAAATGTCAAATGATTGCACATTAACAATTGCCGCTGTCTCTACAATTTTAAATACACGCATGCAAATGCAAATGCGTATGCGTTATGTCGTACAGATGCTGCATGTTATTTTGGAGGATGGAGTTCCATGTCTGTTGCATTTGATTAATCAAATCAGCAATGTTCCATGCTTGTTGTATTTGGTTAGTCAAATCAGCAAATGCTTAAATTTGGTTAGCCAAAGGAGCAATGTTCCATGCTGATTGCATTTGGTTAGTCAAATTAGCAATGTTCCATGCTTTGCATTTGGTTAGTCAAATCAGAAAAAATGCTGTTATATTAGAGCTAAGAGAAGGTGGAACTTTCTTTTCGAAGTATGAAAAAAAAGCCAGCCCTGTATCCAGGCATTGTTGTTGACAGCGGTGGTAACGGGAAGTACTGTTTGAAGAAGACTGGGATTTCTGCCACTACTGAAAGGGATAACGGTTGTATTCGTCATATGCTGTAGCGCATCGTACTACATCTTCCAACATGATATGCACAATTCTTTTTTTATTGAATATCGATAAGTGACAAACAGTTCACCAATTGCTGGTGTGGAGAAGACCTTTAAGGATAAATGTCCCACATTTGTTGGTCTTATAAAAAAATCTGGAAAACTCTCACCAGGTAGCTTGATAAGCGATGTGCGAAGCTTTACGAAATAGTCTCGTGTTGGGATTCGAATCTGTAGGATATCGGCACATGTTACCACTGGGCAACGAGTTCGTGGAAATACTGGTATACACCCTTATAATTCTCATTATTTTGCAAAAATATTCTTGTTAAAAAATACTATCTAATAAGAACATTTTCCTCAATTCTATAACCATATTTATAGACTTGTGAAAGTTTAAATAAATAAATAAATAATGACATAAGAATTAGTGCCTCAAGGGGTGTTTACAAACCGCTGAAAATTTGGCATGGGGCCTGAATGGTCGAGTGGCCAGCGCTCAATACCACAGGTTTCGGGTTCGAATCCCGGCGGTGCCATGGATGTTTGTAGTGGTTCGGAATCCCCCTTTAAACTGTAGGCCCCGGTCTGTTTAGCCCTCGTGCCCAGAAGATGACCGTAGAGCGACAAACCAAACCAAAATTTAGCATGAAGATTTACGTCAAACACTTATGGAAACAATTAACATTTTAGCATCACTACTCTTTACGTAAAGCCAGTAGAGGACGTTAATGTGTGTCCAAATTAGCCCATAAATAGTCCTCTTGAGATGTTTATTTTTCTATTTGCTTCAGGGAGGCGCTTTATCAGCTTTTTCATTTTATCAACTTTTACACCACCTTCGAAGCACCCATCATATGCTATAAGAGTTTGAGTGGAAGACTATTGGGATCATAGATGCCAGTTTGGCGATTTTCCAGAGGCCTCAGTCGTTCTGGCAATATAATATAAAGGTGTTGGGAATAATAGACGAGAACAAATTCAGAAATACGATGTCTTATCATGTTCAATAACCAGGAGTACCGCCTCATTATCCGAACAATGCGCTCAACTGCTCATTTTCTGACATTTATGCACGTTTAATACGTACATAAGTATGTGATTTGCATATGTCTGTACCATTGCGAAGCATCTGGCTGAAAATTATTTGCTATTGGGAACCTAATTATGTGTGCTGCTTCTTACAATCACCTGTCGTATTCTTCGTTTGGAGTGGGCGTCTCTCGATGTGATTGGACCTTGATGAAGTGGAGACACATAATCTTCAGTGACAAATAGCGATGGAATTTGATTCTGATGATAACAATGTACGCGGACATCTCAGGATGAATACTTCAGTGTTGCCCACTGTTTGAAGCGACACGACACTTTTAAACCTGTTGTTATAGTTTGGTGTGCAGTTTCATATGATCATATTAATGCGCATCTGATGGATGATTAATGGAATGAATCTGATAGTAATTACTGGATCTGATGATGGATTAATTAATGATGGATGAATCTGATAGTAATTAATGCGCAGCTGATGGATGATTGTACATGATGCTGATGATGTTTCATGGCACATGATTTCCCAGCTAATGTTTGACTGCACATGAATCTGATGTTTGATGGTACATAATTGTCTGATGATTTTTGATTGAACATAAATGCCCAACTGATGTTTAATTCACATGTTTGATGAGATATGATTGCACAGTTGATGTTTGATTTCACATAATACTAATAACTGATAGTACATGATTGACCAGCTTATGTTTTATTGCACATAGTACTGATGTTCGATGGAATATATTTCCCCAGTTGCCTATTTATGACATCCTTCAGCTACATATTTTATTCTCATGACAGTGTCTTCATTAAGAATTATCCAATATGTTAATACTCGTGTCCCACACAGTAAGGATGTCACAAGATTCGATATTGCAATATTTTTCTTCATCTGTCAAATTATCAGATTTGTCATCGATTTAAAATGTATGGGATTATTTGGGTTGACAAATTGAGCAGCGTAGAAGTTTTGCCAAACTAGAAGCACTTTTATAACAAATGGGATTGAGAGGTCGTAGAACATTCTAATAAAAAAACAAAACTACTGTGCCCAAAAAGTAAGACCAATTATTATTTTTTTCAAAAACTCTTTATTTAATCTTCCAAATTTATTTCATCTTCTTCAAAGTAATCCCCTCCGAACGCAATGCAATTATGCCAATTTTTTCCCAATCCTCAATGCATGCTAAAATGTCATCGGCAGAGATGGCTTTCAAGGCCCGCAGCGATTCACGTTGAATCTCTTCAATTGATTCAAAACAGTGTCCCCGGAGTGATCTTTTAAGTTTAGGGAATAGCCAGAAGTCACACGGTGTGAATACAGTGTTGGGGAACGATATGGATTTCGGTTTTGGCGAAAAAGTCACGAAGAATCAATGCAGTGTGAGCTGTTGCATTCAGTGTTTTCGGTATCAATCGAGATTTGACGCGTTTGAGGCCCAAAAATGGAGTTGACCGATCTTTTGAAATTCCAACATCATCAGCAAGGTCTCTAATTGTAAATTGATGGTTTGCACGCATCAAATCTTTAATTTTTGGACGTGAGCTTCGTCGGTTGAGGTGGATGGTCGACCGGAGGGCTCTTTGTCTTCAACGCGTTCTCTGCCTTTGAACTGCTTATACCACTTCTAAACATTTCTTTTCGATATAGGAATGCTCACCGAATGGCTTCTGCAACATTCTATGCTTTCCGCAAACAAAATTGAATGCAAGTTGTTTGTTCAATTAATTCAGACATTTCTAAAATCTCCGGAATCAGTTTTAGCGTCTCACACAACCAAGCGTAGCTTAAACACTGATGAATACAGAAGAAAAAAAAAAAATTGAAATTCTACAAGATCTGGGAATTTTAAATTGAAAATTGGTCCGTAGGGCCTTGTGCATCCAAAGACCCTGTATTGTGGTTTAAAGACCCAGTATTTCATTGTGTGTTTGCCAACAATAAGTAATACTTTTTTAAAATTATAACCACTTAACTTACCAAGCAAATCAAAGTTACAAACCAATAAGTTCTATACATTATGTAAAATTACAATAGGTTCTAACTATTATGTTGTAGTGAGATAATTTTTATGGCATTGAATACAATAATTTTAACTAATCTTTAATGTGATCATCTTTTATAGTAATGAGGGTTATAATTTCAACTAATCCTCCGTTGAATTATGCGATAATTTTTGCGATTGATGTTATTTGAACTCATAAACATGATTGCTCATCATTAATCCTTTATTACAGTGTCCTGAGATCCAAACCTCTTTTTGGAGACATAGGGGTTAATTTAAATATTATTAAAAATATATTTTAATGGTCTCCAGAATTTTTAACGAATCTTCTTTTCTGTTAGTGTATTATTTTTAAATTCCTTCTATTAACTCACACTCTCCCTATATATATCTTGTTCAAATTTTCAATCGTTCATAAAATACTTTTTATTCATCCACTCAAGTTCAAATAAATTTTTTTGAACTTGTAGTGGATGACACTTGAATGTTAATACAGTTTTTTATTAAATATTAATTTCACTCTGCTCTTTCTCCTCATTTGCTCATAATTAATTATTTAATATTAATAATTCATTAATTATTAATTAATTAATGATTATTAATAATTTAATTCAATCAATTATATTATTTTTATTCATTTAATTATTAATTATTGTTATTTTATTATCAAATATTTTTATTATTCATTTAATATACATTATTCAAATTTTTAAATTATTGTAACTACAAATTGGAAATAATATAAAAAATCGTTTGATTTTAATTTACTCATTTAATTATTAATTATTTTTATTTTATTATCAAATATTTTTATAATTCATTTAATATATGTTGTTCAATTTTGAAAATAATGTAATACAAATTGGCAATAATATAAAAAATCGTCTGATTTTAATTTGGTTTATTTTTCTGGATATTATTATTCTTAATTTTTTAAGTTTGAAATTTGAAACGATCGTGTTTGAGTATTCTTGTTAATGTATTCTATATTTTTAATTTTAAATGATCAAAAAGTTTTTAATTAAATTTGAAATATAGCCTAATATATTTGCTTTTATTATTTTTATCGTATGTATTTGTTTTTATTATATTTGCTTTTATTATTTTTGCTTTTATTATTTTTGCTTTTATTATGTTGTTGTAATTCGAGGTTGCTGTTCTTTTTTTTTTAATTTCTTCTATTAACTCACACTCTCCCTATATATATCTTGTTCAAATTTCAATCGTTCATAAACTACTTTTTATTCATCCACTCAAGTTCAGACACATTTTTTTGGAACTTGTAGTGGATGACATTGGATGTTAATAAACTTTTCCAAATATTAATTCAGTAATTAAATTTAATTAATCAATTTTAGTTTTTTTTAGATTTAAGTTGCATATATCTACCAATAGATAGCGCCAGATAAACTTAAAAAAATAAATGAAAATTATTTATAAAGGGCTTTCTGCAATGTAGTGAAAAAAAGAAGGAATTGACTAAATTTTTTTATATATACATTACTTGTTAGATTGTAAAAATACTTAACTGAATGAACAATATATATTTATTTGATGCCCATTTTGAAACGAGTATCATTATCATTGAAAAGTACTATTGCTTTTGTTGTTTTGAACAATATGTTTCATTAGGAAAATCTCAATGAGGGGTGCCTCCTATTTTATTTATGACCTATTATTTAGAAACTATAAATAAGATATTATTAGATTGTTATAAAATGAAGGTAATATTAATCACGCTTTTCTTATAGTTTTAGGGTTTAAAAGTAAAATTTAAAAATTAGCCTTTTTTCTTCTTAAGTATTTAGATTATAGCTTTATGTACATATTACATTGTTTCAATATATATACGAAATCGATTTCCTTGGACAATACAATTAAAAGCTCTATTATAAGAATATCATTTAATATTACGGTTATCTAAATTAAATTGCTGATTATAGTTTTCTCTAATCTGGAAACTCTTCTTCAAAATCATTATATAAAGGGTATTATTGAATTCAAATATAAAATGGATTTTTCATCATTGGATTTAAAATACTTATACAAAATCATTGTACAGAGTGGCATTATTGAATTCAAATATAAAAGGGATTTATATCCGATTTATTGAATATATTGAATAATATTGAATTTGATATAATATATTCAATCAAATTCAATATTATTCTATATGTTTGAATTTTATATATTATATACTATAATGATATTATATATTATAATGAGTATATATATTAATTATTTATTATAATGAATTATATTATAATGAATTATATATTTAATGATGATTTTGTATAAGGATTTTAAATGCAAACATATATAATTCAATATGTTATTATAAAATATTGAATTATATATGTTTGCATTTAAAATGTTTATACAAAATCATTATATAGAGTATGGAATTCAAATATAAAATGGATTTTATATCCGATTTGGATTGAAAATGTTTATACAAAAATCATTATACAGGGTATTGAATTCAACTATTAAATGGAATTTTTTTTTTTATTTAGATTTTAAATCACACTTGAAATTTAAATGGTTTCTATATAATACTTGAAACTGGAATAACACCTATAGCCTGCTTAGAATGGAAGTAACTTATCTAAAATACTTCATGGGGAACATAATTGACATATATTAAAACGTTTTTAAAGACACCACTGATGGAACTCCAAAAGATGGAAAAAAAAAAAAATCTCAAAGAACCCTAATACTTCTCAACCTCAAGTTCACTGACTCGTTTCCTTCAAGCTGTTGCTTCCAAAACAGCTCCTTCCAAAAAGAAAAAGAAAAAAAAATTCGATCCTAATTCTCTTTTGCAATCGCATCACGTTTAAAAATTTTTCCAACTTTCATCAAATCGAGCCATTAACTCATAAACGAAGCGTCATTCTCTTCAACGCTTCCTGGAACAAGCGAATATCGAAGGGGGAATGGAAGAAGGAATTGTCACCAATAAGGGCTGGCGATGGATTGGGACCACCCTTTACAGCAAGCAGCAAGCATCTTTCCGCAATCATTGAGTATTCCAATCTCAAAATATACAGTGGATGGAAGTTGACTTTTAATGTGCACGCTCCAGCTGCGCATGGTTACACGAGGGGGGATGGTTCGAAAAAAGAACAAAAAAAAAAGAAAAGAAAAGCCAGGCAGATGGCGTCGAGTAATTAGACAGAGTTTGCTGAGATAGCAACAGAGTAAATCTCAGCATGTCAGCACGCGCCGGTTCTATGTTAAGGCGATGGCTGGTGAGGTTTACAGATAAAAAAAGTCGCTCAGTTACTGAGTTTGGAATAATAAAAAAAATGTGAATTGATCAGTATTACCTCCTTAAATGTGGCTTTTTGTTATCCTGGGGTCTTTAAGATAACATTCTTTGATTAATTGATCAGCAAGTATGATTTAAATATCGATCAGATATGGAACCGATCCCTCTTCAAATAATATTTAAAAAAAAAAAAAAAAAAAAAAAAATCTTTTCAAAGAATTCATTAAAAGCTCTGTTCAGGAATTTAAAAGGAATTGAAATTAAAATTTTTTTTATCTATCAGTTATGCATTTCTATTCCGTAATATTTGTTTTTTGATAAACTTAAAAGATACAGTTATCTCGTAATTATATTCCAAGCTATAAATAAACTGAATCTATTTTTAGCTTAAATTTTTATGACTTTAATTGATTAATTAGACTGCCAGCTGATTTTAAAGATTTATCTGATACAGATCTATCTTTTAGATATAAAAAAAATAATAGGTGAATAAATTAATCGTAAAATATCTTCAGAGAAATTAAATAAAATATTCAGGTGCCATAAAATAATTTTATAAAATTTAATATATTTAAATTAAACTCATTAAATTAATTAAAGTTTTTTTTTTAAGTTTTTAATTGTATGTGGCTTAAGGCATTCATAAAAAATAATAGATAAATAATTCAATCATAAAATATCTTCGAAGAAAATAATTAAAATATTCAAGAGTCATAAAATAATTTTATAAAATTTAATATATTTAAATTAAACTAATTAAATTAATTAAAGGCTTTTTTTAAAGTTTTTAATGGTACATGGCTTAAGGAATTTTCAGCAAATAATACAAAAATACAAATACAAAAAAATTTCATATTTTCAAAGTATGGACCTTTCAATGTTTAATACGACAAAATTAAAGAAATTTACGTGCTATTTCTTCCATGAATGTATTATTAAATAATACATTCAAATACATGCTTTAATGATTGTTGAAATTATTGGACAAAATTGTACTTAAAGCTATTAGATATCAAATAGAAATTATAATAATAACTCGTGATTAATTTTGATTAAACTACTAAGTATTATCATACATACACAAATATTTAACATATTATTTCAATATCATTTAATAAGTGTTTTTGATAATTTAATGTATTTTGTGGCAAAAAAAGAAACATTAATAAATTTTTTTAAATCTTTTATATTTTCTTAACATAACTGGAAACCATTCAAATATTCCAAAAATATTTAATGATTAAGAATTTATAGCCTTAAAATATTATATTGAAGTTATATGTAACATTTTATGATATATCTTCATTTAAGAAATATTTGAAAATGAATTGACATAAAAGAATCAATTGGCACATAAAGGAAACAGGAACAAAGATTGTTTTATTGAATAAGGATTGATATTACAAATGCATAGTTAAAATATGTCTAAAAATGGAATTATTTTATGAAAAGAGAGAGAGAGAATATTTACTCTTTTTGAGAATATTATTAGAATTAGTGAGAATTTATATTAAAAATAATGAAATAACATTTAATTTACGATATAAAAATATTTTAGTTTTTCTCAACAATAGGATTTTAATAAATCATTTAAAGAAAACTCATCAAATTTGAGCTGCGTTCTGGTTAGAATCTAACACTTTAAAATACAATAATTTGAAACTGATTATTTCGCTGTCTTATAAACCATGTCGGTTTTTTTTTTTTTTTTAAAGTTACTAGTGATTTTAAAAATTTCTAGTGATCTAGTGGTAACGGGTAAATTGTTCAGTTAGCATGTACTATTTATGGTTTGAATGGTTAGTTGAATTTGGTATGGTGAATGGAATGGTTTGGTTTGAATTTGAATGGTATGGGTTGAATTTCCTGGTGTTGTCCTTTGCAATCGCTGCTTGAAGGCGATTGTGACAGCATGTGTAAGGTATATCGGTTGAGAGTCAGGGTGCCTGCTGGGAGATTTCCGGGCTTTTTCTCACACCACGTAGACAGGCGAGGTAGCTACCCTTGAAAGTTCCTCTTTTTTGTAGTGGACTGTTTATGGCATGCATAAATGGAACACAATGCATTCCATAAACACGATGTTATTATTAACCTATATTAAAAGAATGTATGATAACGTTCGTAGTTGTTGTTTGAATTTGTCGGCGGCATCCTTTGCAATCGTTGCTTGATTGCGATTATGACAACATGTGTAAAGTATATCGGACATAGTAAGGTTGCTTTGTGGGAGCTTTCCAAACCATGCAGAAATGCGGACTAGCTACCCTTGAAAGTCCCTCTCATCAGCGTCAGCGGACTGTTTATGGCATACATAAATGGAACATTAGGCACCACTTACTTTACAAGAATGTTCGATAACGTTTGTAGTTGGTATTTGAATTTGTTGGTGGGATACTAGGCAGATTTTGCAATAGCTTCTTGATGGAGATTGTGACAATATGTATAAATTATATCGGACTTATAATCAAGTTGCCTGCTTTTTCCGGGCTCTTTTCCAAACCCCATAGAAAGGTAGGCAGCTACCTTGAAAGTCCATCTCTCATCGCTGTCAGTGGACTTTTCATAGCTTGCACAAATGGAACATGAAGCCAACTTATATTAAAAGAATGTTCAGTAACTTTAGTATGTTGTAAATAGTTGGCGTGTTGTAAGGATAGGATCAAGATAGAATTTTCCGGGGACTTCCTTTGCAATCAGTATTTTCAGAAGCAAAAACTCAATTATCAATATCAAAGTACATTACTATGTTTTGCATGCATCTTGTCTTAATAGTCAAGTTATCTGGTGTAAAATTTCAAGGTTTCCTTCCAAACGACATGCAAATGCAGGTAGCTACTCTGAAAAGTTATTCTGCAAGTTTATGCAATTGACTTATCTGTCGAGATAAGAGTAAGTGAGACATGAAGACAACTGACATTCAACACCAATAATTATTAATATGAGAGAAATTAGAAATGTTAATCTGAAACAGCTGATCTTTTCTTTACTTTGACTAAAATTAGTTTCCCTTATCATCTCTTATTTAAAATATAATAGATAATATGAATACATTAACCATAAATTATTTGGGTTGCAGAGGGCAATTAGGAAATAATGGTGAAAAATATTTTGATGAGTTAAATGTTGAATTTACATTTTTTAGAAGGTTTCCTTCATAAGTTAAGTTAAAAAAAAATTTATTTTAAGTTTTTTTATTTTCAGTTAATAGTTTTCAGTTTAGAAATTTATATAAATATTTAAAATTTTTATAATATTCTTTTTTAATAATTATTCTTGTATACCAATAAATATAAAATAAATTAATATAATAATATGTTATAATATAAAAAAATAAAATAAGTAAATTAAATTATATAAGTTATATAAATAAAATAAGTTATAAAAAACAGATGAAAATAGATATAATTTGTGTTAAAACTAATTCATTTCTTCATGTTTATATGATTTTTTTTTTTTTTTTTCTTTATTAATAACTTCTAATTTTCCCAATAAAAATATTTCCTACAATTTCCCAGGGGAAAAAATATGTAATATTTTTATTAATTTTTAAATAAAATATTAAATATTATATTTCTTATTTATATATTCTATTTAAATAAATTTTATTTTATTTATTTAATAGGTTTATTATATTTATTATTATTATTTGTTTTTAAAAATTATTATTTGTTTTTATTATTTATTTATATTATTATTATTTATTTATTATTTTTTTTTTACCTTATTATTTTTTTACCCTACGTTAATACTTTTGATTGCAAGCAATTCTGAAACATTCTTAGAACTCGAAAACTATTCAGGCATGGTCTATTTTATTATTCAAAAATTATTTTATCTATATAATTTTTAATTTTACTTTAGAATATATTATATATTTTTATTACTTATATTTTTTATTATTTTTTTACCTTATTACATTTTATTATAATACAGATACCAAAACGTTAATTCTTCTGATTGCAAGCAATTCTGCAACCTTCTTTGAGAGAGCAGCATCTCTAAAACTATTCAGGCCAAGGGCCTACATTTTTTAAGGGCAACATCCCAATCATAACGACCTAACTAAACGACCTGTAGCATACCGATCAAACACTGCGACCGACGCTGCCTTAGAAGCATGTCGCCAACAACCCTATCCGACATCCTCTTAATGATCCCATCTCAAGTTTTTCCTCTTTTTAACATCAAATTCGTGTGCAGAAAAACAAAACACACGAAAAGAACAACAATAATAAAAAATCACACCAAACGATACGCAAATCTCTGCCAAAAGATAGGTAGTAGGCGGAGCCAACATGGCACGTGGCACTCTTTCGCGTGCGCGCGCTCACCTGCCGTCCCCCGAAACTCTTTGCGGGCATGGGGCCCGGGGCCCAACGACGTGCGCTGCTGACACACGCGATGCTCCAACACCTGGCCCTTTGCAGCCGTGACCCCCTCTCCCCCACCGCCTTGTCACGTCTGCCGAAATCGTCTGCAGTCACCCGTCCTCAAGAGTGGGCAAACGATTTATTATTATTCTTTCTTGTTGTGGTTTGGTCGTCCAAACGATCTTTTTTGGTTTTAACTGCAACGTTAAAACGCTTAAAACGATTATGTATTGTTACATGAAGTAAATAGAAATAAGGAATGGATTTTTTAAAAAAAAATAATAAGGTAATCGGTTTAAAAAAAATGGAAGCAATTTATGGAAATAAAATTAAGTTTTTTTGTTTGTTTTTCCTTTTAGGTCAACCTTTTGGCTTCTTCCTGGTGTATGTACTTTTAATCATAGCATGATGTTGTTGAAAATAATTTAGATCAATTGGGTTTTTTTTTTTTGGTTTAATTTGTAATTTGAATTAGGTAAATTTTGACTTTTAATAATTTGTATTGAAAATATTATTTTTCGTGCAAATGTAATAATTTTTTTTCTTCCATTGATGATATAAACCATTAACTTTTAAAACAGCTGCTTTTTATTTCAGCTTATCTAATTATTGTCTACACTTTCGTGTTATTTCATACGATTTACCTTTAAAGTGAATTAAAAATAATTTTATTTCACGCTAATTCTTTTCTTTCTTTCTTTTTTTTTTTTTTTTTTTGAAATATGTAATTTTATTTTTACTTAAAAATCAGTATTTTATTGCCCAATTTCAAATTTTTTAAAATTATATTATTCAATCGCTTATAAATACATGTAATATATTTTATATTACATCATATTTAATTATTAAATTATTTCTAATCATTATCTTTTACGATCTTTTTAAAATAATATCATGAAAAATATCAAAAGATTTGTTTTGAAGATTTAACACTGCTTGCAATTTTTAATAAACTAAAGCCAAATTCTTAGATCTAAATTCATTTTTTTATTTAATAAAAAATATTATTTGGCTTATATTTTATTAGTAATTCTTGCTTTAATTTTAAACTATTAATTTAATTGCTAATAATTTCTAACTGATAACTTAATTACTAATAGTGTTAAAATAATTTCGTCACTTTTTCGTTGGGATATCTGATTTATCACATGAATTCATTAAATATAAATACTATATTACGTATTTTCTAAAACAAGTAGAATTTAAATTAATATTTGGTAGAAGCCTTTATTCATATAAATATGGAAATTAATTGCAGCAAGTTACATTAAATGAAAACTTAAACTTATAACTGTTAAAGCAAACAATGTTAAAAGTTAAAACTTTTATTGTGATTTGTATTTGAATAGTACTTTGTAATTAATTATCAATTTAAGTAAATAATGATAAATATAATGTTGTTGTGTACAAAATTAATTCATTCCATCATTTGATCCATCCATGATTGATCCATTTATCCATTCATTTGATCCATCCATACTTGATTCATTAATCCATTCATTTGATCCATCCATGATTGATTCATTAATTCATTCATTTGATCCATTCATGATTGATCCATTAATCGACTCATTTGATCCATCCATCATTGATCCATTTATAATATTTATTAGTAATTGGAGACTTTATTACATGTAGTGTAAATCTCCAATTACTAATAAATATTACAAATGGAACAATAGTAAGAATCCAAACTAAAACAGACAACAAAAACATATAAAACCGAAAAAAAAAAAATATAAAGAAAATCTTTTGAATGAGAAACACGCTTGTAAATCAACATGGCCAAGAAATCCAAATGGTTTACAACACCATTGCAAATCATTCATCTAAACATCTGCTTCGATTGCGTCAGTTTGTTTGCCCAAAGAAATTGCCAAACGATCTCACGGCGTGAGGCCCTTCCGTGGAATAGGGGGTAGCCTACCTAGTAACCCCCAGAGAAAGTAAATACGATTCGATGTGGGTCAGAAAATCATTTTGAAGTTGGTTGAGTCCTAGTGGAACAATGGAACTAGCATGACAAAAGGGACAGCATCATCGCAGACTGGCTTGTTGCCTGCGGTTGTTGAATAGGGGGAATTGTGAATAGACATGAAAGTTGGATGATATTACACAGTAAACGGAAATTGACAATACGGCAATTTATTACTATGGACTTGCTTGACACAGTAGAAATGACAGCAATTGATGTTTTCTCTACTGTGAATAAAATACTATGTTACTCTTTCTTGAAACAGACTTTGTGAAATGGTATACTCTGTCCGAACTGCCAATTTGTCCAGATTGTCCAGTGACTAGTTCCCAGTTACTAATGAGAATAACCCAGGGGTCCTTTAAAAGGGTTCTAGTTTCATACTCTTTTTACAGAAAACCCAATAGCCAATGTCCTACTAATTATTCTAAAGTTTTATTCTTTTTTTTTTTTAACGAAGTAGATTGAAATGAGGGGCCTGGTGGCCGAGGGATTGCGCTCTGGCGGTCGATGCCACGTGTTTTTGGTTTAGTCCCGGTGATGTCATAGATGTTTGTAGTGGTCCAGGATCCACTTTAAGCTGTAGATCCCGGTCTAATATGACTGATGGGCATAGGCCTGACAATTCTACCACGTAAAAAGAAAATAACATCTCTTGTTTCAGAATCTGCCAGTAGGTAGAAAGCCTTGTGCCACCATAAAGCTGTTGCGCCAGTGAAGAAGAAGAAAAATTCTATAAATGAGCTCTCTGCCACTCGGTGTCACAGGTTTCGGGCTTGAGCCCTGGTGGTACAATGGATGTTTGTAAGGGTTCTGAATCCACTTTAAACCGTAGGTCCCAGTTTAATAGACTACTATTCCACACCACACCACATCACTGTGCCTAGAACTGAGTTGCTCCTATACATTTTGGGAATGTGAGTGAGAAGTCTTAACGGGCTCCGTGGCGCTATTACAGTCATATGAGACCGTGATCTAAGACTTAAAGTGGATTCCAAACCACCAGGAACATCCATGGTACCGCCGGGATTCAAACCCGAAACATGTACTGAGCGCCGGAGCGCTGCCCACTCGTTGTCATAGGTTTCGTGCTTGAGCCCCGGTGGTACAATGGATGTTTTTAGTGGTTCTGAATCACCCTTTAAACCGTAGGTCCCAGTCTAATATGACTACTACTCCACAGCACAGCACTGTGCCTAGAGCTGAGTTGCCCCTATACATTTTGGGAATGATGTGGGTGAGAAGTCTGAACGGGCTCCGTGGCGCTCTTACAACCATTGAGACCGAGATCTACGATTTAAAGTGATTCCGAACCACTACAAACATCCATGGCACAGCTGGGATTCAAACCCGAAACATGTGGTACTGAGCGCCGGAGAAACCGCTGGCCACCCTGCCATCAAGCCCCGGTCCAATATAACTGTAGAGCGTTCGATTTAGGGCTGACTACCCTACCCCATCAAAAAAAAAAAACATCTCCTGTACCTAACAACTTCAACCATTCCGACGAACGAGGCAAGATGCAGAACATCCCAAATGCCATCGTGCCTCCTGGTCTTTGAAACATTGTGTACAACAAAGCCGCCAGCGAATTGAAGATCAGCTCTAATGCTCACCAGCGGCGCACGTTGCCATTGAGCCACGAGTCGGACAAAATTTAAATTCCTATACATAGTATATCTTCCTGGACTTAAACGATCGGCATATTTAAATTTGATTGAGCACTTAAAACAGTGATCGAACACTTACGACTACATCATAATTAATATTTTTAATGTATCTAGTTAAATTCTTACTGATAATCCAGGAGAAAACATATACATAATGATAGGCTTTTTCCTAGAAATTTAATAAGCGATATCAAATTTTTTTTTTGTCTAGCACGTGCTATACATCCCCCTTCTCTAAAAATCGCAAAAAGGTTAAAGAACTCAATTTGATGACATTCCCATTCATTTAGAAATTATAAGAAATTCAGTTGGCCATTTCTGCAACAGATTTTACTTACACATAAAAACGCATGTCTGAAAGGCATTATAAATTTTTTTGTCTAAGATAAATATGCCAATTATAATACAACTTTACAAAAATAACCAATTGATCAGATATTGTTTTTTTTTTTGTCTGCCCATCATACCGTGAGCAAACTAATAAGGCCTGTTCTATGACATGATGGATAACTATAAGAACTATTATGAATTACTACTGATAAGCGTTTTTTTTTTAAACACAGCATTGATATGCGAGACGCGTATTTCATGCATCGTATGAATTTCTGAAATGCAAAATTGATATTTGAAAGGATTTTTTTCCAGCTTAATTAGAAATGAGATGTAATAAATATTCTTCGTCTGTTCTCGTAAAAGCGATTTTCTTTTATCATAAAAGATAAGATATGTTTTTTATTATATTATACAAGATAAGAGTGAATTTTGAATTGTATGTAAAATTTTAGCGTTGATAATATTTTAATTAAATTTTTTATAGCTTATAAAAAAACTCTTCAAAATGGAGGTATTAATGTCTTATAAATTGTTATTTAATTTATTAAATAGTTTTGGAAAATGTAATTAATTAATACATATGAGCAAAAATACAATAATACATATTTTAATTAATCCTTTTATATAAATATATATATTTCAAAATATTATAAATATATTTATATCAAAACATTATGACCACCTAATAACGAGTTGGCCCACCTTTGGCGAGCAACACAGCTTCAACCCGCGACTTAATACCAGTTAAATACCACTTCCACCTGTTCACGAGCCTTCCACGTCATCCAGGCGAGTTCATTGCAAATGTAGGGGTGGTCATAATGTTTTGGCTCTTGAGTGTGCATATATATATATATTTATAAATAATATTCTATATAATATTTTTAAATATATATATATTTATATGTTTATATATATATTTCGAAAATGTAATTAAGTGTTTGCCAGCTGCATTAGAAGAAAAAAAATGTATTTAATTAATGCATATGAGCAAAAATAAATACAAAAGCATACTAAATACATAAAAACTCAATACATATGAACACAAATACAAAAATACATATTTGAATTCATCCTTATTATATAACTTGAAAGAAACTCTTCAAAATGGCAGTATTAATGCCTTATAAATAGCTGGTTCCGGTTTATTAAATAGTTTTTGAAAATGTAATTAATTAATTTATATGAGCAAAAATATATTAAATTTACACATTTTATTCCAAGATTGATATTTGAAAGGATTATTTTAGCTTAATTAGAAATTAGATGTAATAAATATTCTTTGTCTGTTCTCGTAAAAGCGATTCTTGTTTTATTATAAAAGATAAGATAACGATTTTTAGTGTATTACAAAAGATAAGAGTGAATTTTGAATTGTATATAAAATTTTAGCGTTGATACAAGAAGAGAGAAATTTTAATTAAACTTTTTATAGCTTATAAAAACTCGTCAAAATGATGGCATTAATGCATTTTAAATAGTATTTTTTATTAAATAATTTTCGAAAATGTAACGAATTAATACAAAAGTAAATGTATTTAAATTCGAAAATGTAATTAATTAACAAGCAAAAATAACGAAATAATTAATAATTAATTAATAAACAAATTAATAATAATTAGTTATAATAATCAATAATTAATTAATGAACAAAATAACAATAATTAATAGTTATAATAATAATTAATTAATTAATTATTAATAATTAATTTCGAAGTAATTAATAAATAAGCAAAAATACAAAAATATATATTATAATTAAGCACTTTTATATCACTTATAACATTATTTAATAATAATTTATTAAATAGTTTTCGAAAATGTAATTAATTAATAATCAAAATAATAATTAATAATTATTATTTTTCTTTATTAATTAATATGCAAAAATAATTAATTTCGAAAATGTAATTAATTAATAAGCAAAAATATTTTACAAAATACATACAAAAAAATACTAAATACATACAAAATACAAATGTGCAAAAATACAAAAAACATATTTTAATTAATCCTTTTTATATAACTTAAAAGAAACTCGTCAAAATGGTGGTATTAATGGCTTTTAAATAGCTATTTGTTTATTGAAAAATTTTCGAAAATGTAATTAATTAATACATAAAAGCAAAAATACATTAAATTCTCACATTTTATTGAAAATCTTTTTCTGTTCGCTGATATAAAATATTTTTACAATAAATTGGTTGTTAACTACTACAAAAAACTCATATTATTAATAATTAAAAAATAATCGGAACAATTAACGCTTATTTCAAAAGAAAATCACTAATAAAAATGCTGTGTTATAAAAATTTTAAGAATCATTAATTAAAAGAATTTATTTTTCATGAATATTAATAAAATGGATAAAATATTCATAAAACTCCAATAAATTCAATTAAACAATTTCGTTTTGTTTAAACAATGGAAAAAAAAACGCCATATTTTAAAATAATTTATGAAGTATGATTATCAAATTATTTTGAGATCTACTTTTAAAAAGTAAGTACATTTTATTGTGAGCTTTTAAATATATATATATTTATTATTTTTAAACACAGTTGAATTTTTTTCGAAATAAATTTATATTCTGTGTAAATGACGTATTTTTCTACACTTATTATGTAATATACAATTGAACAAATGGCTATTAAATATTTCTTGTATTCTAATTACTTTAAAATACTCAAATGTTGATGAATATTTTAAATTTATATTTATTATTTTGAATAAATAGATTATAACTAATAAAATATTTACTGATGTGATTAATATAATAATTCACTACCTATTACCTTCATGGAAGAAATACACAGTGAATCAGATTTTTAAAAATTCATAAAAAACTGAAAAGTTTTATTGAGATTTTCATTAAATGTTTAGTACGTTAATTAAGTACTATTTAATTTAGAATATTATTATGACAAGAAAACATTATCGTTTATTATTTTTGAATCTCTTCCTACAAATGGCTTGTTTGTTCATGATTTGTTTCTAAACTCAAACTAACTCATAATCAAACTAATTCCTTTAAATTAAAATATGTTTAAAATTAATTGCATTTTAAACCAGTGTAAAAAAATTATAAACTAGGACAAAGTCCATCATGGGCATTAATTTCTGTATTAGTTCCATTTTGTTGGTAATATTAGCATTATGAATATGTAATACTACCATTACTAGAGATTATTATTAGATTAACTTATATACATATTTGTATAATCTTATTACTAAAATTACTAGATAAACGTTATCTCTAGTAATGTCAGTATTAGGATTATATAAATAAGTGTACCTTCTTTGTATCATTGTACCATTTATCTACAGCAAATGTTCAAATATTTGTCCATCAAATAAAAATGTCCGAATTATTATCCATTTACAAATGCCAATCTTGTTCATCTACACCAAATGATCAAATTATCATCCACGCACAGTAAATGTTTAAAAACTCATCAATCAACAGCAAATGTTCATATACTTGTCCATCTATAGCAAATGTTTAAATTCTCATCCAGCTACAGGAAATGTTAAACTGTGGTGACTGTGGCAACTTGCGTAAGGCAATGATAGTCAGGCTGTTTGTTGGGATGTTTGTCATGTTTTTGTCCTATAAGACAAGCAAATGCGATGTAAAGGTTTTGGAAGACAATGCCCTTTTCTTATTACCCTTCGTTTCATGGCGTACATTAAAGGAACACAAGGCCCAAAAATGTTCGACAACAACAACAAAAAAAGCATCTTTCGTGATCAAAATGCACTAATTTTGGGAGGTCTAGGAAGACCACAGGCAGAAATCTGTGCATGGAAATTGCTACAGTAGATGTTTCGTGACCAACTCATATCGGATTGGTAACTTTTGAAGGCAGGCTCAGATTAAAATCTGATGCCGCCGTCAATTATAATCAACGTGGAAACTGTGATTGTGATTGTTGCGTAAGGCATCAATAGTCAAGCTGTTTGGTGGGATGTTTGTCAAGTTTCTCCCCTAAGATACGCAAATGTGGTGTAAAATCATCGTGGAATGCAGTGTCCTCACCTCCTCATCCATCATTTCGTGGAGTACATTAATGGAACAAAGGCTCAAAGATGTCCAACAACAAAATATATATATATGTTTCGTGCTCAAAATGCACTAATTTTGTGAGGTCTAGGAAACTGCAGACAGAAATCTGCGCATAGAAATTGTTACACTAGATATTTCATGCCCCACTCATATCCCATTGGTAATGTTTGAAGATTTAGTTTGGTTTGGTCTGTCGCTCTACGGTCATATTGTGCACACATTAAGCAAATTATACCGGAACCTACAGTTTAATGTGGATTCCGAACCACTAACAAACATCCAGAATTTTGTAGGAAGGTTCAGATTCAAATTTGCTGGAGCCGTCAATTACTGCCAACGCAAAAACTCTCTGGTGACTGTGACACCTTGCGTAAGGCATCGATAGTCGGGTTGTTTGGTGGGATGTTTGCCAAGTTTTCTCCAATAAAAGACGCAAATGAGGTGTAATGTCATCGTGGAAGGCAATGTCCTCTTCTCATCATTCATCATTTCGGGACGTACATTAAAGGAACGCAATGTCCAACAACAACAACAACAACAAAAACAAAATATGTTTCGTGATCAAAATACACTAATTTTTGTGAGGTCTAGGTAGACCGCAGGGAAAAATCTGTGCATTTCTGGATTAGAAAGTTCCCCTGTTAAAATTCCATGTTAGAAGAAGAGTTTGACGATCAAAATTCCATTCTTGCCAGATATGATATAAAGAGTTAGTTTTTTTTTTGCCCAAGGTCATACAAAAAAAAAAAAAAAAAAGGGTTATGAAACATCCAGGAGGTGGGCGAACTTCAATTATATGACAATCAGTTCAAAAGACTTCCACGTTATGTCAAACGTAATAACATATCGTTTGTGGAATTGTTATTCAACCCGGGCGATAAGCGATTCCATGCTGCTTATAAAATTATTACAATGATACGAATAACTCGAGGTATTATTTCTTTGTGAATATCCCACTGCTATTCGGATCTCTGGAGTCAATCCATCCACCATCAATCAACGTCAGGGCGAACTGGTTGATTACTTTCCGAACATTTCCACGCTCTGGGGATATTTGTGAAAAGCCGATGATAACAATTAGAGATTGTGTTCGGAACTGACACTTGCAGACCGGTTTACAACGAATGACCTCAGAAAAGATGCCTTTTTTTCTATCTGTTGTAAGAAATAGATTTACTACTAATTTAGAGCAATAATTTCCTATATATTGAAATAAATTATTTAAACTCATGTTTATTTTAGAAATACTGTGAGTGTAGAAAGTGTTCGAGCACTTTTATTGAATTTAAATAGTGACTGAAATTTCAATTCTTGAAGTAATATTTTTATACAAAACTAACTACGGACATTTAATTTATTGTTTATTTTAACTAAAACAAATGAATCGTTCTCACATTTAGAAAGAAAAAGAAATTAACTATTTATTTAACAGTGCAGAAACACATTGGCATAGACAAAATAATTTACAAATTTTCTTACAAATAATTTACAATTAACACAATTCTAATTCCCCTTGCAAGTTCATCTCAAGTATGCTTGGTGAGATTAAAATTTGGCGACTGAGGAAAGGTATGGAGCTGCGAAGGTACTGTAAAGCAGCCAAACTCTCACTCTATACGCTGTCTGTTTTGAATCATTGCCATGTTTAAAGCTTCACAGTCTTCCAATCCTGAAACTACAAGTGTTTGAAATAATTTGCTAGTCTTTAATTTGTAATCTTCAATCTTCAATTTGTAATCTTGAAACAAATGAAAGGTAAGCATGAAGGTAATATTTCATATAAGCATGAAGGTAAGATTTCCAACATCAGCAGACAAACATACTTCATTGTTGGAACGCCATTTATGAGTTTCAATTCTTCGTTTCTGAGCCATCAAATTTTGTCACGTCTGTCATTTCCGAATTTACTCTCATCGGTGAAAAAAAAAAAAAACCCAGTTTTCCAGGTAGTAAATTCTTATGGATATATTCATTCGCAAAGTTTAGGTTTTTTCACTGATTTGCTCTGAACAGCATAGATTGCTTGAAGCATGCTCAAGATTTCGTTTTCAAAAATAAGTACGATGTTTTTTCGTTTTCCGTTTAAATAAGAGTGAAATTGTTTGACTTTTTACAAAAATACCTCCTCTATGTACAAAAGTTACTCCTGGTTGTACAAAATATACCTACTCTAGGTACAAAAGTACCTCCTCTATGCACAAAAGTTCCACTTCCTGTACAAAAATATCTCCTGTAAATTGCAAAAGTACCTCCTCTATGTGCAAAGTTCCTCTTCCTGTATGTGAAAAAAGTTCCTCCTCTTGTGCAAAAGTTCCTCCTTATTGTACAAAATATTTTTTCTGTATGTACAAAAATATCTCCTGTATGTACAAAAGTATCTCTTCATTGTATAAAAATACCTCCTTTATGGCAAACGTTTCTCCTCATTGTACAAAATATATCTTCTGTATGTGCAAAAATACCACCCTATTGTACAAAAAATATCTCCTGTTTGTGTATATGTACCTCCTCTATGTTCAAAAGTTCCTCCTTTTTGTACAAAATACCTCATGGTTTTTTTTTTTTTTAATTTTACAAAATTTATTTTGGGAAAGAAATCCATTTTATTTCTGTACATTTTTTTTTAATATTTAGAAATGATTTCAGCAAACGATTTATTTTTCTCTTTACGCATTTTATATTTTAATTCTATTTTTTAATCACCAATATGTTACATTTTGCAAAATTTAATTACAGCAAATGATTTTATATTTTTTCTAAATATTTATTAAACACTACATTTTACATTTTTTATTCTGATTTTAAAATCAATTTATAACTTTTTAAAAATTTTATTCTGTTTTATTTTAAAATCAATTTTTAATTTATTTCCCCCGACTTGACAAATTTGACAACTTATAAAAGTTATTTTGGCGAAATGTTTTTTTTTTTTTTTTTATATTTTAATTTGGAAGTTATTTAGACGGAAACTTGGTTTTTCTATTGAGTCATCACACATTTCTTTAAAAGAAAAATTGATAGTTTTATTTAATTTTAAAATAATATCTCTCACAATTTAAATTTTTAATTTTAAAAACTAATCTTAATCTAAATTTATACCAGAAACGGATAAAAAAAAATTTATCGAAGTAAGCATGTTTTTTAAAAATTACAAATTCATATCATACGTTTCCTCCTTAGATAACACTTGTTTGAATTCATATGCAATCAATACTATAAGTAGAGATTTTGTATTGATAAGCGATTGTGTAAAAGCTTGTCGAAATTTTTAATAACTTATACTGGTTGAAATATTTATCGAACTTATTATTCAGTAATTATTAAAATTAAAAACAAAACGTTAATGGAGACTGTGTGAGTACAAGATTTGTGCATGACAGAACTGTAAAGAAAATAAAATATAAGTGATAATATAATATAAGTGGTTTAAAATTTGATAAACTTTTTACTCAAAGTTCGCGAAAGTTGAGATATTATAAAATATTATATTTTTGTTTTCCTTTTTGCATCTTGTACGTGTTCGAATGCTTTTGAACCTATTAAGATGGGCAATATAAATTTGAAGGCCAAAAGGTTCTTTATTTGTGTTCAAAGAGGCGAGCCTCCCGATCTAGGAAGGTACTTTCCACAGAGTTATGAAAAATGAGAATGATTTGTAACATGATCCCCTATGATAAAGCCGCATTCACACCAAGGCGATAAGCGGATAAGTATAAAGCGTTGACCAATCACATGACTCAGCGTGCCACGTGTGAGGTTTGTGATTTGTTGACCCTTCACAACCCAATGTCTTGGTGTGAAAGCTACTTAAACCAGAGTTGAGTTTCCTCTATACAGTTTTGGAATGTTGTGAGGGAGAGAAGTCTGACGGTTACATGACGATCTACACTACTACTACTACGTTTACTAATACACTACATCACTCTGCTTAGAGCTGAGTTGCCCCTTTGCGGTTTGGGAATGATGTGGGCGAGAAGTCTGATTGGGATCTGCGACGCTCTATCGTCATATGAGACTGTGACCAACGACTTAAAGTGAATTCCGAACAAGAACAGTTCCGGGATTTGAACCCGATACCTGCGGTATCGAGCAACAGAGCGGTAGTCATTCGGCCATTCAGGTTCTGGATGTTTGTAATGGTTCGAATCCACTTTAAACCGTAGGTCTAGGTCTAACATGACTGTAGAGCGTTGGATCTATGACTGACAACCCTACTCCTTAAAAAGAAAACATCTCCTGTCTCAAAATCTGCCAATAGGCTAATGGCATTGGCCCATCATGGAGCTGTTGCACCAATGGAGAAGAAGAATTAATTTGTTGTTTGGGCGCTACCAGAACCAGAGCTCTAAACACTCGGCAATTCAGGCCCCTAGTTCTAGTCGCTAATGAACTTAAGTAGTAAGAACTTAACTAGTAGAACTTCAAATGTTGTTGGCAAACTGGCAGTTCGAAAGTTCGTGTTAACCTGGTGCCGAAAAACAAAACGTACGTAGAAAAGTTAATTAACAAAGAAGGAATGAAGATATTCTCAGAACATTCGATATATTTTCGATTCAGAACGATTATACGTCCCCTAAAAGCAGTGCTATTGACTTTGCCCTGTATGAGCCGGAAGAGAAGTCAATTTGGAATGAGAAGAGAAGGGAAATACGGTATTGATCTTGATCTTTAATTATCCCCGACGCCGCTCAGAACTCGAACAATCCATTCCTCATTTTTTATGCGACGCGCTTAACTGGGCATGTGCGCTTCGTCGCCGCTGGGCGATGAATGCCGACATGATCTACCTTCATTTCCTACAAGAACAAAATCAAATTGGAGAGGGGGGTGTTACACAAATTACAAAAAATACTATTCTCACGTTAGTGTAACTATTGACTGATAATGATCAACAATCACATATATTGTATATTTCGTAAAGACTTTTTAAAAATTATCAAAATTTCTTTTTTTTTTTTTTACTTCCAGTGCATAAGGCTCTCCATGACGGCATATTAATCTTTGAAAAAGTTGCGATTACTTTATAATGGGTAACATCATTTGGGTAGGGCAACGTCGTTCTTCAGGTAGAACGTTGTTGTTGTCAGGTATGTTGCTATTCTAATGTAGCTGGCAATACAGAGACAGTTAATCTTTATGCCATAAACAAGGGCTGCTCTGCTGTTGTTCATTTAGCACTACCTAGGGGGCACGTATAACTTGATGACCTGCTACGAACGAGAGTAACACTAACCCTACAATGTTGTACGATCCTATTAGACCGGGACCTACGGTTTAAAATGGATTCCGAACCACAACAAACATCCATTGCACCGTCGGGACTCGAACCCGAAACCTGTGGCCCTGAGAGCCAGAGAGCTAGCCACACGGCCATCAGGCCCCATCTTTCAAATGTAATTGACCAGATTTGTGTGCTTTATATGGAAAATACAAAACTACAATCACATTCTCCGATTGCGCTTGCGAGACATTCTGTCATAGTTTCCACCGAATGAGCTCTCGTTTTTCTTAAAGGAGTATTTTAAGGATATGTCACTATGGATAACATTGCTTATGACAGCTTCAATGCTTCTATAAATACTTAATAAAGCTAAATCAGGACAAATGCCGGTTCCATCAGTAAAATTAGGAGCGATATGAAAATTGCTTAAGAAACCCTGATTCATTAAGATGTTTATTATTTAACAAAATGGGGCTAAGTTGGAAGTAGGTGTAAGTTTGGAGATATACACACAATTTACTTATGGACTTGGAAGGCTGTAGCCGTAAGCCCTCCATCCGTCGTGTATATAATCTTGCGAATAGTTATATTTTAATATTTAAAATCCTTGAATAAATACATTATAATCAGGGAATATTAACTAATTAATTAACTCCATGGCACTACAATTTATGTTGGAGTATGGCCATCTGCCTACTGGCCGATTCAGAAATAGGAAATGTTTTCTTTTTACGGTGTAGGGTTGACAATCCCTACCTCAACGCTTTAGTCATATTGACGACGACCTATGGTTTAAAGTGGATTCCGAATTGCTACACATATCCATGGCACCTCAAGTACTGGAACCCTATAACCCCAAGAGCCAGAGAGCTAGTAACTCGGCCAGAAGGACCCTCAGAGAATAGTAGACATACAAATTATATTGGGACATGAATATAGAGTGTCTAGCGCTTTGGAGCTCGGTGCTATAAGTTTCGGGTTCGAGTCCCGGCGGGACAATGAATGTTCATGGGTTCGAAATTCACTTTAAACTCTAGGCCCTGGTCTAATAGGATCGTAGAGCGTTGTCTTGAGGTTTAGTCAGTCTCCTGCCCTCGTGGTTTCTCGTTAAAGTGAAGTTGAATATTATCCTTAGCTATGCCCAGTCGCCTGCGACAAGGTCTTCTGGACCTGGTGCAGGCTTTCCTGTACCAGGGGAATTAGTGTAACAACAACAACAAACTATATTTCTAATAGAATTGTAAAAAGAATTTTATTACAAGGTAGAAAATTAATATTAAATATTTTTTTTTTTTCAAAGTTCTGTACTTTTCAACAAACTTATTTCTTCTTTAATCTCCTTCAATCCGGACTGACTTATGCAGTCAAAGAACTTGATTTATTAAGTTTTAATAAGCCAAATTATAGAGGGGGCAGATGAATTACAATAACTCGCAGACAGAATCTGTTTTTCGTGGGATTAATAATCAGTGGGCACACGCTTGTGGTCGCAGGCGTCTGTCAAACCAGTACGGGCATGACGGCCACGACCGCAAATGTGCAATGGGATAAGCGTGAAGGAATTGACTTATCAGGGGAGCGTAGGTTGAACAGGCAACCTTGCTTGTTCAGTTTTGTTCTTATCAGAAACTAAACTTTAACAGCAACTAATACTGGAAAATGAAATTCCATCACCAAGAAGAAATTAGTTTATAGATATGCAATTTAGGCAACACGTTTGTCTAGATAAGATATTTATTTGATTAAAGTTTCAATGACCACAGGCGAAAAGGACTATTTCAACTATGAAGTTCAACTATTTCAACTTTCAAGAACTATGAACGAAAAGAGCTATTTCAAATGTGAAATGATGGTACATGAACAACTGCAGCTGCAGTCTGTACGATTTTAAATACATGCATGTAAAAACATATGCGTTATGTCGTACTAGTTCTGTATGTTATTTTGTGAGGTGGGAGTTCCAAGTATGTTGCATTTGGTTAATCAAATCAGTACTGTTCCATGCTGGTGTAATAGGTCTAAGAGAAGGTGGATTTTCTTTTCGAAATATTGAAAAAACCTTGGCAGACATGTGTTACTTTAATAATCTATACAACTGCTGCTACAGTCTCTACGATTTTAAAGATACACATGTAAAAGCATATGCGTTATATCGTACAGGATCTGTATGTCGTTTTGGGAGATGGAGTTCGATGTCTGTTAAATTTGGTTAGTCAAATCAGCAATGTTCCATGCTGGTGTAATAGATCTACGAGAAGGTGGATTTTCTTTTCGAAACATTGAAAAAAACCTTGGCAGGCCTGTGGTACTTTAATAATCTATATTAATAACTTCTACATCAATACACTATTAACCTCTGTATGAATGCAAGACTGAAAGCACTTATGTATTCATTCATGCAGATGACTTAAGTTATTTTGTGGGATGTTCCATGTCTTTGCCCTTAATCAGTCCAATCTGAAACGGATTGATGACATTGGTTTTGTCGTCCGATCATTTTCCATGGGAGAAAACTGACCAAGGTAAGATGAAGATACTCTGTACAGCATGTTGAAGGATAGCAGCAATATGAGAGTTAGAAAAGTCCCCCTCCCCGAAATAATGATAAAAATTGCAGTACAACCTGTTCAATAATCAGCATAATTTACAAATTTTCTGTCATAGGGCGTGGATAATAAGAAGAATGCTGTTGCTATTTGATAGATGCCTAATGACCGAGTGACTAGCGCTCTGGCACTCGATGCTACAGGTTACAGGCTCGAGAACCAGTGGTGTCATGGATGTTTGCAGTGGTTTGGAATCCACTTTAAACAGTAGGTCCCGGTCTAACATGACTGTGGAACATTGGGCTAAGGACTGACCATCCTAACCAGTAAAAAGAAAACATCTCCTGTCTCGCAATCTGCCAATAGGCAGACAGCCTTGGTTCGCCATGGGACTGTTACGCCAATGAAGAAGAAGAAGAAGTATGTTTTATAGATGGCATAAGTGAATGGAAGTATTATCCAAATCAAGACGTATAGATAGTACACATTTCTAGAAAGAATTGATATGTAAGAGTTTAAGACCAGTATGCAGCATTATTCTTAATTTTTGTTTTTAAAATAGACTATGTTTCACAGATGCTGACGCTAATCAAAAGTTAACCGAAACGTATCATATATATAGATGTTTTTTTTTTTGTGAAACGTCGACGAAACGGAATTGATAAATAATTTATCTATTCTTATTAATATTTATTGTGCTTTATTAATTTTCGATTGCTTGTTCAGTGAATATTCAATTCAATATTTTTTACTATATTCAATAGCGAAAGGCATAAAATGATTTGTACGACAACGATTTATCATTACGAAGAACGTTATTAAAAATCAATGAGTATTTTGAGAAAGTTAAAAAATAAGTTTGGATGTTAATAAAATAAATTTTATATTTCTAATGCTTAAGAGGTGCATCGATATATAGAGGTATACTATTATATTCAACTATAATGCTCAATTTATAACAAAAGTTACCAAATTTGGACAAGTTTGTAATAATTGAGTGTTATTATTGTGTACAGTATGAGCGCATATTTGGAAAAATAATTTCAATTTTAATTGGAAAAGTAAGTTAAAAACACAAAAACTGTTTTTATGAAAACGCTATGTATATATTCGCTTTGGCATTTGTTTTTTGAATATCTGAATACGGTTTGTTTAGGTTTATGTTGATTTATGTACTTTTTTTTTTTTTCCGATATAAAACATATATGCTAAAAAAAAATTTCAATTGTGATGATACATGATCCAAACTCAAAAGACCTAAATGAATTTTTTTTTTTTTTTTCGTGTTTCACGGAAATTTATATTTGAGATAAAATTAGTACTCAGCAATATTTTTTATCCTCTTTCACATTGGAGACTTATATTTGAGCTAAAATTGGTACATAGCTATATTTTTTTTTTTTCATTGAACATTGATGGAACAGTCATGGCCCACTGATGGGAGATAAGGGAAAGACCTGGTCTTACGGAAGAACTTTTAGGGGTAACGTCTCGCACGTGCGTGGAAAACCAGGAAAATAAAATTGGGACAGCTTGATTATCGATGCATAACAGCTCACTCATGTTGTCATTCTCCATCAAATCTCCTGTTATCTAAAAACAGTGATTTTAACAGACACCACTGAGGATTCTTCTATATGGCAGCTGCGTACGTTAACATTGGGCAACTAGCAGGCCAAAGAATAATATTGCATGGGAGAGCATATAAAAAAGCTAATTTTCGTTGAATATCATTATTAGAATACATTAACTCGCCTTGCTGTTCAACGAGGATAGACAGAATGAATAAATGGATAGACAAAAATTTACGAATATACAGAAATGAATGGATAGACGTAATGTGAATTGATAGACAGCAACCAACAAATAGATAGAATATATCCAAATATAGAAAGTATAGACTGAAATTAAATGATAGATTTAAATGAATGAATAGATAGTATAGATCGAAATATAAAATGGATAAACACAAATGAATTGATGGTCTTAAATGAATGGATAAATAGAATCGATCAAAATATAGAATAGATAGATTTAATTGATCATATAACATGAAACAAAAAATTAATTGATGGACTAAAATGATTAGAAAGATAGATAAATATAGAATGAATAGATAGAATAAATAAAAATATAGAATGGACAGACATAAATGAATGGATAATTAGATACACTGAAATCAATATTAACATTTCAAGAGTACAAACAACCCCCTGCTAAACGGAGAGATAATGGTAGATCAGATAAGTTAATTTTGTAAATATTTCTTAAAAAGATAAAAGATTACTTTACGTTAATAAGTTTCTTAAATTTACAAAAATATCTTATATGCTAAAACTCCCAAAATAATGAATAATTATTCCAATTTGTTATATACTAAAAATAAATAAATAAACATTCAACTTTTTAAAAATCTCCCCTCTCCAATAAAAAAAAAAAATTGTTATATTTTTTATCTGTGTTTTTTTTTTTTTTTTTTTTAAGAATTAGTGAAATCTATGAATCACATACTGTCCTTCTAGCATTTTGAAATTACAAAATTCTAACATTCAACATATTGT